>MU224853.1:144878-174044 GCA_018584345.1 Thuja plicata | reverse complement strand
TACCTTCCTCTTGTGCATACCCCTTGCATACTAGTCTTGCTTTGTTCCTTGTGACTTCTCCATTCTTGTTTAGTTTGTTCCTGAATATCCATTTTGTATCGATGACATTCTTGTCATCTGGTCTTGGCACAAGTGACCATGTCTTGTTCTTCTCAATCTGTTCAATCTCATAATTCATAGCACTTATCCATTCTTCATTATCTAGTGCAACATTGATAAATTTTAGTTCAAACTCACAAATTAAGCAATTTGAGTTTAAAGACTTACTCCTTGTTCTTGTACCAGCTTTCCTATCTCCTATGATTTGGTCCTCTGGATGGTTCCTTCTTACATATTTTGCAAGTACATGTACAACTCTTTGCATATCAGCTTGATCTTCATTATCCTGACTGTCGGTAACAACATTCTGACCGTAGGTTGCAACATTCAGTTGTTCTGGATTTATGCACTATTGCTCAGGTAAAGTGATGGGTTCTTCATTGTATACAAACTTGTTGTAGTCCTCTAGTTCTTTTTTTCTTTCTAGCTCATTGTTTTCTACAAATTTATCAATCTTTACATTTGCACTTTAAGCTATTTTGTTAGAAGCCTTGAGTAGACATTTAAAAGCTTTTATTTTGGTAGAATACCCTAGAAAAACACCTTCATCACTTTTGGTGTCTAGATTTCCATTTCTTTGATCTTTTAAGACATAAAATTGACTGCCAAGATTTTTGAAGTAACTTACATTGGGTGTTTTACCATACCATAGCTCATAAGGAGTCTTCTTTGAGTCCTTTCTTAATTGTACTATGTTAAGTGTGTAGACAATAGTGCTAATATCTTCCCTCCAGAAGTTCTGGGTGATGTCCTTCTCTATCATTAGTGTTCTTGCACAATCAACTATTGATTTGTTCCTTCTCTCAGCAGTCCCATTTTGCTGTGGTGTTCTTGGTGTAGAAACCTGCATTTTTATACCATGCTCATTACATAAATTAGTGAATTCATCTGATATAAATTCTCCTCCTCTATCTAATCTTAAACATTTAAGATCCTTACAACTTTGTTTCTCTACCATAGCCTTATACCATTTAAACATCTTGAATGCTTCAAATTTTTCTTTTAGAAACATGACTGTCATCATTCTAGAATAATCATCAACAAAGAGAATAAAATATCTATCTCAATAATAGCTCTTTGTCCTTATAGGTCCACATAAATCAGTATGGACTAACTCTAGAATATCATTAGATGTATGGGTTTTTCTTTTCAAACTAGACTTTGTCATTTTACCTTTTTGACAATTCTTGCACATGATGTTGTCTGGCTTTGTCATCATCGGTAAGCCTCTTACACTTCTTTTCCTGCTTATCTTCATCATGTTGTCAAAGTTCACATGACACAACCTTTTGTGCCACAGCCATATGTATTCATTTCTAGTCATCAAGCAAGTTGGGTTAGTATCATTCAGATAGAATAAGTTATCTTTGGTCTATTCACCGATACCAATCAGTGTTCTTGATTCATTGAAGATCTTTGCCTTCTTGTTCTCAAATGATACTTTATGACCTGAATTATTCAGTTGAGAAACACTAAACAAATTATAATTCAATTCTTTTACCCAATAAGCATTTTCACATTTAATCAAGTTGTTCAACATTACTGTTCCTTTACCTTCAATTTGATAAGGTGAATCATTTCCCGTCTTACTGTACCACCTTTATAGTATTCAAAAGTATTAAAATTTTCTTTTTCACCAGTCATATGGTGAGTGCAACCACTATCTATAATCCAGATATCATTTTTACTAATCTTAAATATGAGTTTAGTTTCTTCATATCTTTCATCTTCATATGAATCATCCTTCATAGCTACAAACACTATCTCAACATCATCATTTGGTTCAGTGTCAGTATCTTCATCTTTGCAAGTAGCTAGATAGCTAGCCTTCTTGCCTTTGTCCTTGTAATCTCAGGTATCACTTCTTTCTAATCGTCGGTAACCTCTGTAATCTTTTTTATCACCTCTGTCATATTTCTTCTCAAAAGATCTGTTATCATTTCTGTCATCTTTTCTTTTAGGACATCTTGCAGCAAAGTGTCCAATCTCTTTACAATTAAAACATATAAGTGGTAGCTTACCTTTTTATTTACCTTTGCCTCTTAGCATTCTTCTTGCCATGAGTGCTTCAATTTAATCTAGATCTTGTTCCTCACTTTCGCTTTTACTGTCTCTTCTAGATGAGTGTCTCTGACTATATTTGCTTATTCTCATAGAAGACTTGAATGCAGACTCTAAGCTTGGTAAGACACTATTATCAAAGTTATTCATCTCAAATGAAATCAGTCTACCAATCAAGCTATCAAGAGTGACTGTATTATTTTCTACTGCTCTCATTTCTTGAATAGCAGAGACTCTAATAGCATATATAGGCAATAGGGTTCTTAGGATTTTACTTACCACTATCTCCTCTTGAAGTGTACCTCCAACACCTCATATAACATTGACTACTTTTATTCTTATGTTGTACTGTGTGATGTTTTCACCTTCTTTCATTCTGAGATCATCAAACTTTCCCCTAAGGCTTTCTGCCTTGGCTCTCAGAAAATTTGCATCACCTCCATGTACAAGTTTCAACTTGTCCCACATTGTCTTTGCATTTTTTCAATCTTTGACATCCTCAAATTCATCATCAGAGAGTGAGGCTGAAAGCTCTATAACCATGCAGTTATGTTCATGCTTTACTCTCAATTGATCTACTGTCAATGGTCCTGTAGACAACACATATTCAGTATCTAAGTATTGAGTAATATCATTGCCAATACCTGATAAGTGAAGCTTTATCCTACTTTTCCATGAAGCAAAGTTGTCCTTGTTCAAATTGGGCACATCTCGTATGTTCATCTTATGACCTTTACTTAGGCCTTGAAACCTTCCTTCTAAGCACACAAGCTCTGATACCAATTGTTAGTAATAACTGAGAGGGGGCGGGGGTGAATCAGTGGCCTCAAAAATTTATCAAATTTAATCCACCAATCAATACTTCTCAAATTATTAAGTCCCTACAAGATGCATGCCTTTGAAATACTTGAAACAAATAACTATCTATCGGTTTACCTTGTCTGTCCTTATTCTCCTTGATAACCGATAAGCAGTAAAATGTATTTACCGATACTCAGTAAATATGCAGAGTATACCAATCAATCCAAAAATTCTTATGTGAAATGTAAAACAATAAAGTAATGAACCATACACATATAAGACAAGGATTTTAACGTGGAAACCCTATTAAGGGAAAAACCACTGGGACCGGCACCCCAAATTTTCACTATTCGGAAGTGAGCCCTGTTAGGAGCCAACCTTGTTAAAGGTTACAAACACACGGTTAAGTGTGACCTTGTTAGAGTATTTTTATACATAGGTTGTCACTTAGTATTTGGCATCTATGCTACCATCCTTGAATCAGTCTCATGACTGTCAATAGGCTTTATGCTAATCTTACTACCATCCTTGAATCAACCTCCTTCTTAGATTGTCAATAGGCTTTAGGTAAGACCGATGCTACTATCATGAGTCAACCTTCTGGTAATCTATTAGGATATACCTCAATTACAAAAGACTATTAAGCCCTGTTCTATTAAGAGACTTAATGCTTCAATGGTTAAACTAAAACAAAATGACCTATTTCTAATGCAACTAAATTGTAGATTTTCAGATCTATTTACTTACAATATCTTTCTGATCAATGTATTAATTCAATTCCTTTTTACTTAACTCTTTCTTCTCTGTGATGCTATGCTTTTCTGTTCATTGGTGTCTATAGAATTATTTATCTCTCCCTTAGCTTGATTGATCAGGACTGCATGAAGTTTATCCTTCATCATTTTCTCTTCAGCATCTTCTTTCAGTTCACTCCCCTGTGTATCTGATTGCTTGCTTTTGGAAATGAATTATGCTTGTCTCTTAAATAGACATGATGCTCCTTAATTCTAGGTTCTTGATTCTTGATTCTTGGCGTGAAAAATAATCTAGCCAAATTGATTTGCGGCCTTAACTCCTATTTTATCTTGTAGTTATCTTCTTTCCAACTGTACAAATAATTTACTTAACTATGGTCAATTAAAACAAATCAAACAACTAGTTAAGTCTATCCTTTAGCTCTGCCAGCTAGATATGTTGCTTTCTGATCTCTCTATTCCGTCAGTCGATTCTGCAGTTCATCAGTGGTGACAACTACCAGTTCCATCAGTGTTTCTTCAGTTAGCTTTGGGATCTTCGTCCGTTGGGCATCATTGGATCTTTCTCATCAGGAAACACTATTTTTAGCTTCTCGAGCATCCTTTGATTCTACTTCATCAGGCAACACTATCTTCTACTCGTTGGGCATCACTGTGACTTTTTCTCTGTATTTACTGATGGTGTGCACTCCGCCGGTGTAGTCTGTCACTTGGTGAATACTTGAATTTTATGCATTGCTGAAAGCATAACCTTTATTCCATTGATCCTCTAAAGTCTTTGGCATTATGTATATGACCATATAGATGATATCAAGTTGACATCAATGACAATACAAACCATTAACTGATTTAATGTCCTACATCATCTTCAACTTAACATTATCAAACATTTAATCAGTTACATGTCATCACTTATTGACTCCAAAGTGACCACTAAGTGCACCATTATGCTTCTCATGATTTAGATTTTACATAATGGATCCCCTAGGGACACATAACTGACTCCCTTTAAACAACAATTCTCTTTGCAAAGTGTAATAAGAAAAATTACCATGAAAGTGGTTCTTATGCTCCTCAAATACCTTATAGATCTTTGCAAAGTCTTCATCCTCAGCATATAGGTCCTTTAAACTTTCAAGACCTATGCTCTACAATTGTATTTATTGGACTGTCAGTAGTATTCTACTTAAAGCATCTGCTACTTTGTTTTGTAGTTCTTTTTTGAGCTTGATATTGAAGGTGTAAGCCTGCAAGTACTCCACCCATTTCATGTGTTTGTGGCTAAGCTTGTCTTGGGAGTTTAGGAAACTAAGAGCCTGGTTGTCTTAATACACCACAAACTCCTTAGGGAGAAAGTAGTGCCTCCACTTCCTTAGTTCCTGGAATAGAGCATACATCTCTAAGTCATAAGAAGAGTACTTCTTCTTAGCATCACTGAGCTTCTCACTATGAAAAGCCACTGGTATTCCTTCTTGGCTCATTTAAGCTCCATTGGCAACATTACTAGCATCACACTCCACTATGAACAACTTCTCAAAACTTGTTATTGTTATAATTGATTGAGTGGCAATCTTCTTCTTCAACAATTCAAATCCTTGGTTAGTTTTCTCATTCCAAACAAACTTGGTTTTAATCCCTCCTTTAATAGTATCCAACATAGGAGCACAAATAGTAGTGAATTGCTTAATGAATTTCCTATAGTATTGTGCTAAACCATGAAAAATTCTCACCTTTATTGCAGTCCTTGGAGTAGGCCAGTTAAGAATGGCATCTACCTTGCTTGGATCCATTTTGAGATTGCCTTGAGATAGTAAAAACCCAAGGTACACAAGCTTCTCATTCATGAATTCACACTTTTCCAAGTTTATCATCAACTTCTCATCATGCAACTTCTTGAAAACAATATGCAAATGTCTAAGATGCTCCTCTTTACTCTTTCTATAGATTAGTATATCATCTAGATATACTACCACAAATTTTCCAGTTTAATCTTTTAGGAGTTCACTCATAAGTCTCATGAATGTAGATGGGGAATTAGATAGCCCAAATGACATTAAAATCCACATACAAACCTTCTATGGTTTTGAAGGCTATCTTCCATTCATCTCCCTCATTGATTCTAATTTGGTGGAAACCACTCTTTAGGTCAATCTTAGTAAAATACTTTGCTTCTCCTAGATAGTCCAATAGGTCTTCTATCCTAGGGATAGGGAACCTATACCTAATGGTAATCCAATTTGTTTCCATTGAATCAGTATAGATCCTCCAAGTTCCTCCCTTTTTGGGTGCTAAGATAGTGGGGACAACACAAGGACTAATGCTTTTCCTAATGAGACCTTGGCTTAGGAGTTCTTGGATTTGCTTGGCAATTTCCTCATTTTGTTGAGGCATCATTTTATAGGATACATTATTTGGAAGGGTAGTTCCTGGGATAAGGTCAAATTGATGACTAAAAAATCTCTTAGGGGCCAGGGCAGATGGTTTTCCATCACTTACTATACTTTGGTACTCCTACAACAACTATTGTACTTATTTTGGTACCTCTGTCTTCTTCACTATCTTGTCTACATATTTCCCTTTAGGCCTCATCACCAGTGAAAAAACCACTATATATCCTTCCTCTAAGGCTTCTATGAACTCCTTTTCACTAACCATAAGGACATTGGGACCTGAGGACTTCATCTCTCCTTCCTCTAATAATAACTATATTTTAAAAGTTACATCTTCCTTCTTGAAAGAATAAGCATTCTTAAATCCATCATGCATGGTCTATCTGTCAAATTTCCATGGTCTTCCAAGTATAAATTGACATGCATCCATAGGTAGGAAATCACACAACACCTTGTCTTTATACCTTCCAATTGAGAAGTCCACCCATGCTTGTTCATTCACAAGGACATGTTGTCCCTTATTAAGCCAAGCAACCTTATAGGGGCTACTTTGTGGAATCCTCTTCATCTTTAGCTTGTTAACTACCTCCTCCAACACTATGTTGTCAGTAGACCCTGAGTCTATGATGACTCTACACACCTTTCCCATCATCTTACATTTCAATCTAAAAAGTGACCTCCTTTGGCTTGGTTCCTCCTTCACTGGATCTTTAATCAGTGTACTTCTCATCATTAAGTTCTCTCCCTCTTCTAAATCTAAGGGTATCTCAGAGTGTTTTTTCCACCACTAGACTCCTCTTGTACCATGTTGACTCTCTTTTAATTTTCTTTGGAAGTATAACTTTTCTCTAGAAACCTATATGCAAGGTGTCCCATCTGGTTGCAGTGATAGAATTTCATGTTTGTAAAGTAATAACCTCTTCTTTGACTACTGCATCTTCCTCTCCAATTATTGTTAGAGCCTCTTCCTCTATTGAAGCTTCCTCTATTTGAGCTTCCTTCTTGTTGTTCAGTTAGTTTGGTCTCTCCTTGAGCCTTTATCTCTAAACTTCTACCACCATATCCTCCTCTTTGTCCTCTGTTATCTATTCTTTTTCCTCTACGTCTATTAGCTTGAGTCTTTCTTCTTTCTTAGCTTCTCTTCCACCTTTATTGCAAGTTGGTGGCATCTATGGACAGTGTTAGGAGTAAGTAGTCTTAATTCATCTTGGATAGTCCATTTAAGACCATTAAGCTATCTGGCTACCTTCACACTTTCCTCTTCTAAAATCCTTGATCTCATGGATAGTCATTGAAAATCTTCAGTGTAAGAGTTAACATCTAGGTATTTTTTTCTAAGACTTTGTCTCTTTTTATGCAATTAAATTTCATAATATTCAGGTACATATGCTTCTCTGATTTGGATACCATATCTTTCCAAGTGGCTATGGGTTTATTGCCTTCTTTCTCCCTCTCATCTTGGATAAATTTACACCAAGTGAGTGCAAAACCTCTAAGTCTATCCTTTTCTACCTTCACCTTCTGAGCTTTAGTTATGCCATCACATTCAAAGTGATTCTCAAGTCCTTCAATCCAATCTAGGATTACCTTTGGTTCCATCTTTCCACTAAATATAGGAAGTCCTTCCAATTATTTACCACTTAAAGATTTAAATGCCATCAAGAATGGTTCTTCAGTGAGGACAGGGTCAGCTTCATGGATCTCATCATCTAGGGCTATCTCCTTACCATTTCCTTCAACTCTATCTTTTACTTCCTCAGTCTTCTCCTCCACTTGGTCCAACTTGTGTTCCAATTATGCCAATATTTCTCTGAGCAATCTATTCTCTACTTCTTTCTCATCCATTTTCTTTTCAAGCTCTGCATTTGTCACCATTGTAGACTCTCCTACTAATTATGTTGGTTGAAACATTCACCACAAGCCTGATCTTGCTTGCTCTGATACCAATCTAATAGATATTCCCAAGTGCTCTTGCACAAGCCTACTAGGACCTCCACTCTTTCTAGCCTTCTCAAGACCCTATGCTTCCTCTTAGGGCCTCTTTAGTCCTTACTTCACTAGTCTAGGACTAATCCAATACCACTCTATGAGTTGGTAACTATTATGCTTCACAAGGGGACAACTATCACTAGTTTGTACTATACTCTTTCACTCCTTCTTGGATGGTTCCAAGTACATTTTTAACTTCACAAATCCACAAGTGTTTGCAAGGATACTTCTCATGCTCAAAATATTCATAGGATCTCTATGACCCCATCGGTGGTAGGGTAACATAACTTTTCCAAATGATCTCCCAATTCACCTTCAAACTTAGCTTTTAGCCTAATGCTTCTATTAGCCTTATCTGACAGGTTTTTCCCGATTCTTGAAAAATAATCCCAAACAACCCCCCCAAAAAAGTGGGGATTATGATACCCTTTTTCAATACTCAAAGGAATTTTTAGGTCTTAGGGTCCTAGGATGTTCGTACAATAGATTCCTAGAATTAGGGACAACTAGGGCTGATTGGGCTAGATAAGTGTAGTCAGATGATTTATAATTGGAAATGTATCGAGATGGATTTTTAGAGCCTTATACTTCCTAGGAGGTGTTTGTATGGCCCCTAGGTTTACAAAACCTTTGTTGGTTCCTTTCTCCCAATAATATCCCTACAATCACACATCATTAATTAGTAGCAATCTCTTAGTCGGGTACTCCAGTCTCGCCTAGGGCTTGCCATGAAAATGAGCTAAACAACTCTCCAGAACATCTCCTACTATATATACACTATACAAAGGCCCCCCTTCCATATTCCTCCATTCCATGATGAAATTCACGGTGCAGATTTATGGGGGAGCCATTTTCCTCAAAACTGTCTAAACAACACTAGCAGATTGTACACTAACAAAATATTTTCCTAACCTATGTAAATGAACACTTAGAAACTTCTTACCAAATAAAAACGTACTGAAACTATCCTAACTACAAAAATCCAACACAAAACTTGTTGATTCAATCCATTAACTAGTACATGAAAGAAAAAACATTCACTATATATTGAACACAGGATTGCAGAGCAAAATCAGACAAATTCAATTCTTCTTCATACCACCTAACCTTGGGAAATGGGCCTCCTCATGGTTTAATATTCCTTTCCATGTTTTTAGGCTAGTAACAATAACTAACTTTTCCACTCATCAAAATTGAATCAAACTTGACAATGTTGTCGAGCAACATTACAAAGTTGTAAAATGTTGTCATGCAATATTTTAGCAACTTTTACATATTTTGCTAAAACTTAGTTTAATGACCTCTAATCATTATGAAATTATATAAAAACATCATAAATGCCTTCTTAGGCACAAATGTAAGCCATGTTAATCCTTCTATGCTTCTTGACCCCAAATTCCCATTTTAGGTTAAAATTAACACTAAACACACTCAAAGTATTAAACATCTAGATTGGATTGATCCTAGTCAAATCCAACTAGGTAAAAACATGCAAGACCTTCTAAGGTAAAAATAGAAATACTAACTTGGATAGGTTCATTACAAGCCACAAAAAAACATAGGGATGGGATTTAGCCTAGGTGCTCGTGCACCACTCGTACTCTCGATGTATGCCTAGTCCTATGCTGATGCAAAGGGGGGTCCTCTGTAATAACAAATAAAAGAGTTAAACTAAAAACATTTTATTATAATTTTTACAAGTATTTCATTAATTTAAACAACATAACAGTGGTTCTCTTTACCTGATCTTGCCACATCATTTTGTGTTGCCTCAACCTCTATGTTCTCATGGACACTGGCCTCAACTAGATCCTCTGGAGTTGCAATACAAAATGTTATGTTAATCCAAATACCAAATTCGATAAAATTTGTATTACTACACCAATTTCAATTCAAGATGTTTTCTTGTATTAATAATTACATTAAAAAATTCAATAGAAAATGTATACCTCCACCACTGGTATGCGGCACATTTAAATCTTCATCATCCATGTGTTGTGTTACAGGAGTGGTAGGCTTCATTCCAATGTCATGCGCATTGTTGGAACTTAACATAAAATAGAATAATTGGTAGAGTATTCAATTTGAAATAATTTTCATTTAGCTTATTTACCTGTTCAATGGATCCATCACTAGAACCTTGCACACTCAATTCTCATATCCGTTCAGCAATGACTCTATAGCCTTGCTGGTAGCCAATTTTCTTATCTTCTTTTGTAAGTGCTCTTTTGAATTGAGATCCCTACATTTTTTCTTGGTTTCATCAGTTTTTCTTGCATTTTTTCATCAAAAAAAACTTGTTTTCAATTTATAAATATTTTGACACAATTTTCATTTACTAATACTTACAACTCATGTATCAAGTTTTGAATAACCACTAGAACCGAGCTTGTGTTGGCCGTGCTTTCTAGTCTTGCCTTGGTGGCCTTTGATGTGTAATTTAGCCTATGAAAAGTTTGAAATATGTTAGATCATATAAGTATAAAGATTAATGGCTACATAATTAATTACATTCTTAAGAGTATCACATACCTGCTTGTAACGTCTAGTGGTGTATTTCCTACTTTCCTACCATTTTTCTCCTTCGCATCCAAAATAAGACCCTCCCACTCTTTCACAGGAATGCTGGGGGGATGCTCGTAGTTAGAATATTTCACTAATGTGGTCCTATAATTGTCCCTTAGATTCTTCAAATATAAGCCAGTTCTCTCAAGGAACCTATTTTTTTTTCAAATAATTTATCTCCACAATACTCGGTCACATTCTGTATGAAAAGTTTTTTTAAGTCATATCTTGCTTGTTCCACCTTGTAAGAAAAAAAAAGCCGTTAGATTCATAAATAAAGTGAAGCTACCTTCAATGATGTCCTTGAAATGGATCAACGTAAAAATATTCTAGCTATGATATGAAATCAAAATAGTGAATTGGGGTGTTTTTTGATATGATGTTCCACCATTCACTATGGTGGCCCCGAATATCTTCAAACTCAAGTCATTATGTTTTATCCAAAAACATTATTCCATGCAAAAAAATTAGGGGATCATTAATATTTTAAAAAGAGCGATCAATAAGTAAATTACTATTACACTATGTATTATAATCACTTTAAAGTGAAGACATTAATTTTTCCAGTAGTATGCAAAGGGAAAACAATTCTTTGAACCATCGGTAACACTACACAGAAAGACATGCTTACAGTTTAAAATGAAAGTGCAAACCAAAAATGATGACAGAGGAAACCAATAGAGGAACCTGACAAAGCAAGGAAACCCGAAAGATAGCTCATAGAAGGAACACCGAAATAATTTCATGAGCAACCCGAGCATCAGACACTGAAAGTCAGTTATATCCTGAGAAAAGTGGATCTAACTTCCACATCAGATAAAATACTTATGTTTTATATTTAGATTTTTTATTTGATTTAAAACCATTTCTCGAGGGACAAGAAAGATAATCATAATTATTTTAATTAGTCTAACTGATTAAAAACATGCAGACTAGGAGATCAAGGTCAAGTTGTAAACCTTCAATCATAGAGTTATCTTTGTAATATGTGAAACTAAATTACGCTAATCTATTATACAAATATATGTGTAATTATTCATTTCAAATGCATGTGAGGATGATAGTAGCCAAGAATCACATCTATGGATCACACTAAGAGTTTCAAGAAGTAGAACAAAAAAAGATGAATTTGGTTATCAAGAACCAAGAATCAAGGCTACTGAGCAACATAGGTATTAATCAATCACATTAGGTGATACTTTGTACATGTGATTTTAATGGATCTTGTTGACGGGACTTTGTGATTGAGTCTACCAATAGATGTAAGTTATCACCAGGTACTGGGGTACCGGCCAACTTCACCTGTAAAGGTTTTCCAGGGAAATGAGATTCCCTGGGCCTCCAAGCATGTGAGAGTCAGATCTCGACAGCATGGGGCTCAGCTGGGAGATGTGACTATTTTTTGAGGGGGATAGCTGGTTATCTTCAACTCATCCACTCTAGGGATTCAGGTAACTGGGGTCTTCTCCAAGCGTGCTTTCACTTAGAAAATAAACTTAAAAAGATATTGCAGAGTTAGAAGTATTTCATCTACCTATAGTTATGCTAAACATTCAAAACATCAATAATGCTCTAAAACACTACACTAAATACCAAAGAAATATACAACCATCAGTTCATATTTTATCAGTAGCAAAGGAAAGGAGGTCGTTAATCTACTTTAAGAATCAGAGCAAAGGACATAAAGGACACAAAACATAAAATACCATTAACCCAGAAGATAGAGTGCCAACAACATCATTGAGAGAACCCTTCCTTCTTCATTAACATCTTTCCAGCAAGCACTGGTGCGTGGTACAATGGTAAACTCCTAGGGAGAATTTGACTACTGAAAGCTAAAAACTATGGAGCATTGAGCTCTGCAACTAAGAAATGAGAAAACCAGATTGCTATTAGCTATGGACTGCAAAATCATCAATTTTTCTGACCCTTGGAATGAGGTTAGACTTATTATTTATACACATCACTTGACCTAAACCTAACCCTAACTTATTTTACACTTTACAATATAATATATTATTCGATGGCCGGTGCTACCTGCAGTATGCTATGAAAGACCTCGAGATGGAAAAGGCATGACACCTCAAAATAATAAGACAAGAAAGGTGGAGTGGAAGAATCAGCCTAAAGAAGAGAGCCATAAGGAGAAAGAAGAAATCTAATCCCCTGGGGATCGAGGCTACATGCCCCATAAATGGGAGGGTGGCTCACTGTCTCTGATGCGCTAGGTGTAATGTTGAAATGACACCTCGAGAAGACCATCTATCAGAAAACCTCTTGTCAAGCTGACGTGCCTTGTTTTATTTACCCACCTTCTGACAACCTTCATTAACTGCCCTGAGATGTGACCGGTCAGCTTTGGGAACTAAGACACGAGTCATGTAAATAATTCAAAAATGTGGGATTCGGGACTCTGGGATCTGGGAACTTGTGTTCCAAAAGAATAAAGAATACAAAACATGGTGTTGGTTGGATTCTCCAAAATCCAGAGAGTTTTATTACTTTATGACTTCTCCCAAGCTTCCAACACTTGGCTTAGGATTTCCTCGTCTACGCCTCGGATGCTTTCCCACCGACTGCAGATAGCCTTGAATGCTTCCTCAACTTCTCTAGCCCCATTCTAAATTTTGTCCACCATTTTGATGGCATCATGTGATCGGATCATGGTCTTTGACAATCTTGACAGCCAGCCCTGGTCAAAATCCCTGGCTGGTAGATACAGGGACTCCATTTGCTCGTCAAACTTGCTGAGGACATAGTCCTCCGGGGTACATGTTTCAGTGGTGAAGGGATCAAATTGTGATACCCCAACAATGAATGTCTTGAATAAACCCAAGGGATATTGGGCAACTGTCAACTTCTCTTTTAAGGTCTTAACCAATTCCTTGCAAACCTCAATTTTGAGGGCAAGTCTAGAGTACTGGACCTGGAGGGAATCATATGATTCTTCTCCCAAAATACCAGACACTATGGCAACCTCCTCGCCTAGGCTGTAGATCTCTTCCAACCCAACTTTCCATTTCTCATATTTTTCCAAGTCTAGCTCCCATATCTGAGCGGAGCTTCTCATGTGGCTGAGGATGAGATCAACCCTGTAGAGGTCTAGGAGGGATGCCACTAGAAATTCTCTCATCGCTGCTAATTGTTTGGCTACCCACCCATCCACTGCTTGTGCTTTATTCTTCATTATGCGTAGAGCATCCACATCGCCCTGTGCAAGTGGCAATCTAAAAGAGGGGGTTCTGGGGTGGACTTTGGCTAGAGGCTGTGTTAGTTCCACAAGAAGCACGAGGAGATTGGCATTTGTTTCTCTTTCCTCTTGCAGCTTCTGGCCCTACTTTCTGTACTGGGCCTCTATCGCCCTAGTAGCCTCTTTCAACAAGTGTAATTTTCCTTTCTTGTCTCTCTTCCCCAATTCTACCTCCATTATATTGTAGTCTTTGGGCCTTACGGCCGTTGCATTTGTGTTTGTTGGGGGAGTTGTGATAACCGTAATGGTACTTCCTGCTGGGTTGGTCCAGAGAGTATATACAACCCGCGCCCTTTTGGGATTATTTACTTTAGCATTCCTAGCCATCATCTTGGCCAACGAGAGTGGAGCACTTATGGCCGCCACCAGGACTTTCCTCTTCTTAGATTCTACTAGCCATTGGGGCGGTTGGGACAGCCTTGCTACCAATATCTGTTCATTAGGATCCCTTTCAGAATCCAGCGGCGCATTCCTAGAGTATACATTATCTTCAGGCTCCTTCTCTTGCTCCTGTTCTGGTTCTCCTTGTTCTTGTTCTTTTCTTGTTTTTTGTTCTTAGGAATCATCAATGATCTTTGCCATGCTGGCGTCCTCTACAACATCACTTGGGATCTTTTCCCCAGTCTTAGTCTTAGTCTCTATATTTTTATGGAATTCTTCTTCCCTGGTGGTATCAGCAACTTCCTCTTTTTCCCCATTCGGGACCTCTTGGTCTATTTGCTGCTGCTGTTCCTATGCCTTGTTGGCCTCATCTGCTACAATGTTCTCCTCCATTGGGACACCTTCTAGAGGTGGGTGAGGTCGCTGATCAAAGTTTAACAAGGTGGCCACTATTACTACCTCACTGAAAGTGCTTTGGGGCACTTGATCACCTAGAGTTACCAAAGGCACTTGAAGCGTGATGGTTGGAGGTACGGTTGTTCCCTCAGGTCTAGGTTCTCTGACCATCAGTTGTTCATTTGTGGTCTGCCTTGGTGTATCCTCAGTCTCTTGTACGGGTATTCTTTCCTGCTCATGTTTTGTTTGAATTTATTCCCAAGCCTCCTGCTCTAATGTATCCTTTTCTATGGGAATTTCTTCTTCTGCAGGGACTTCTTCTTTATCCTAAGTCTCAATTTCTTCCACCACATGACTGACACCTTGCTGAATCTCTAGAAGCTCCTCCGCTGAGAAGGTAGCATCAAAATCTTCATGTGGTAGAGAAGAGTCTGAAATGTCTTCCATTTTAGGAATATCCGAACTTACATCTATTGGGGGCCTCTCTAGCATACCAAGGGTGGTGCTTGGTATAGGGGTCACGACTATCTTCTTTCTCCTTATGAGTGAAGCCCCAGTATCTAGAATATTGGTAGAATCTACCTCAGCAAAGATCTATCTATTCATCATTGTTGCCAACAAATGGGGCCCTTCCAGGCGAGCAGATGTTGTTGGAGTGATCAGGAGGCCGACAGATACTTGCATGTTGATTTGTTGGCTGGCTAGCTTTATCACCTCCATTTTCTCATGTAGCTGGGCCATCAAAAGTGTGGGAATCTGAGGAGATTCCTTGGGCACCTGGACTCCCTCTTTCTCTTTTCCATTAATTACACTTGCTTCAGGAGCTGCGGCGGATGAAGAAGGTCTAACGCTAGCTAAAGAGGGAATGGTCTTCTTGACCGTCGATTTCTTTCAGGTGCTCTTAGGGCACAGCTGAGAAAAGTATCTATGACTTGCCTCTATGATGGGGTGGCATACCCCTTCAATCATTAAATCCTTTGGAGTGGCCCAATCTAATTTATCCATCCCCTATCCCTTGTATTCTAGATCCTCCTGTGGCCCGCGATCTTTGAAACCCTTCGGGAAAGTTTGAAGGTCCAGCGTTTCCATGAGCACTTTGCTCATCCTTGTATGTTGTCAGGCCCAGAGATCAAAGCTATCCTGGCAGTCCACCCAAAAATCTTCAACATCTTCTTTATGCGGTGGGGACACCCGAGGTAGTGCTGCGGCAATCTTGCTGCAGGGATCATAATTTCTCCGGGCGTGGTTGAATTAAACCAGCCCCAAGCTTTTCAATTCGTTATCTACCTCTCGAGCCATGGTGAGGCTGCATGTGTAATTCCCACAAGAGAAAGGGAATGGGATGTTGACGACCTTCTTCAATGTGAAGAAGGTGTGCAGATCCATCATCTGCCTGCAAAATTCTAAGAGGATAATCCTATCCCCACAATACCGGGGAAGAAGATAGGGATTCCCATTGAAGCCTGTCACCCTAATGTAGGTGTGATGCCGGAACTGAATGAAGTACTGGCCATAGGAGTTAACTAGCATCATTTTTTCCTATGAGAGGTGGTACCTATAATCTCAAGTAAGCATTAGAATGTTCTGGTAAATGAAGGAAACATTTACCCAGCAGAAGTTTAGGAAACTGAGCTCCCACTGTAGTTGGGGATAATGATCCCATGGTGTGACTTGTGCAAGATCGTTCCTGAGCTCCCTGACTATTCCCAAACCTTGAAAAGTAGGCCTTTGCTATGCTAATTCCCACAACACATATGATTTCATGTAGAATTGGGAATTTTGGGTGATGGTCCTCATCTGTGTATCCACGTGGTTTGATATAATGGCCTCCCAGTTGAAAGTCCTGTTGTGTGTTGTAATGCAGTATAGGAAATAATACATCCATAATGAGAATTCTTGGGTGTGGGGCCATCCAAAGATCCTGCATAAAAATATGATGCCCGCTTGAATGGGCTCCTTGAAATCCCCATGAGAAATTTCCAACTTCATTCTTTTGTAGTCTCGCTTTGGAGACTTCAACCACTGGCTGTTGAGGTGCTGCCAGAAAATGATTTTGGCATCACCAAATTCCTTTAATGATTTGGCCCTGGTGATGATGGTGGATCCTTTGAACTGAGGAATTCCCATCCTAGAAGCAAAGGTGGGAGCGTCCAATGTGACAATTGTGGTGGGATATTGTAGAGGCTGGGGATCGAGGAGTAGAATTGAGCGAGTGGCTGTATTGTATAGTACTGCTAGCTGCATTATTAGCTCCAATGACTGCACCATACATGGAAAGTTGGCAGCCTTTATGATGCCAGAGGCAACTAAGCAAGTGGTGATCTTATCTCCTTTAGCCTCTAACCTATAAATGACCTGGATTAAACTTTGTAATTCAGCCCAAGTCCCAGAATCTGGGTCCATCATTTCCTAAACTTTGGAGTCTATCTTGGACCCTATAATACCTTTGTCCTTTAGATACTTGGAGGTTAAAGGCAGCTTCGCTAACATTCTTTCAATCTTTGACTTTGTAGCTGCCCGGGTAGAGGTTGTGGGTAGTTCCGAACTATCAGGAGGAGCAAAATCATCAGACATCTTCAATTAATCTATCCACAACCTGCAAGACTGGAGAACCGTCAAGACATATATAAACATAAACTATAAATCTAGGGGATTCTTCACCAACCTACACCTGTCAAACAACTGTTAGTACACATACCAAAAGGTTTTGGAGTATCTAGAAGGAACATGACTTATCATTCTGGAGCTTTGCTGACAAGGTGGCAAGGAGAAGTAGAAGACAAGGTCTTGCTAGGGTCTAGAGTCCAGATGAACTAGCCATTGCCGATGCGAATGACAATAAGATATGCTTTGGTCAACATGCGTTGGCATGTGGCAAGATGACAAGAAGCATAAAGAAATTTATGGCATTAATTAAGACAAGTGGGCCGAGATGAGGCAATAATGAATGCTAGGCTGGACACATTTAAATGGTCATACATGGTAAATTAATCCCACCATCAATGCAATGAGACAGAAGAGAGAGAAAGCCTCCATGGTTTGAACCAGCGAGGTGTCAAGTTTGAACCTTGGTGACTCCATCTCAATGAGCTCAAACTCAGGAAGCCAAAATGCATGACAAAGCATGAAGAACTCGCGAGCTCTAAGGGATATACAGGACATATATACATAAAATATAGGAGGGCTGAGGGCCAAAGCATATATATATGCAATATACAAAAATATACATCATTCACAACATAAGAAAATTAAACCCGATGTACAACAACTACCCTAAAACAAAATAAAAAATGTACATTATCCTACAGCTGTGTAGAGGGTGGACAACCCTCTGGCAGAGCTGACCCACCAACGGATGGCAAACCAGAAGAAGAAAACAAAAAACTAGAATGAGACAAACCAAAATAAAACTGAAACCAAAACAAACAAAATGAAGGTAGGAACCAGAAGACCTACCTAGGAATTCAAAGAAAGGTAAAGAGAGGAGGCACTAGGACCGCTCTACATTAGCTTTGACCTCCAACACTCATGAACAACTACTAAAAATTGACTCATAGTTATCCACTAAGCTTAGAGTAGTTCACACTTAATTCGCACTCAAATTGCCAAGGAATCGCTCTGAAAAATCTAAGTGTTTTAATCATGGTAACTGCAAAAGTGGCATGTAAATCTTATTTATACCCGAGGTAAAAAAAGCAAGTTACCCTCTTTCCCGCAAACTTTGGAATAGGTGACCCTCCAGACTCTGAGCCTGGGGATTCCGAACAACCATGTCTCCTTACGAGAAGGGGACATCATGGCGGAGAATCCCAGAGTCTAGAATCCAGCTTTGGAAAGGAAACAACCAACTCCAGGACCAGGTCCCGTAGACACGAAAGGAAAAAGAAAAAACAAAACAAACCTCACGGAAAGGAAAACCTGGAGAAGGAAACAAAAGAAACAAAGACAAAGAAAACAAGGCAAAAGCCAAAATAAAAAAGAGGGGACCCAAGAATTTGCACACAAAATATAGGGACGGGTATGCAAGGCATAAAAAATGGAAACTATCTGGGACGAATGCCTTAGTGCATTTGAGAACCACAGAATCTCTGGTTAGAAAAACCAAAACTAATCATTACTTGAAGAATCTTTCTTGCAAGGCATGAAATGTCTGAAAAAATCTGGCCATACGCGATTCAATCCAAGGTCTTTCATCAGTGTGAGGTGTGTGCTTTGGAAGGAAATCAAGCTGATGACCTCTGGGAGAAGCAGAGAAGAGGCACTAAATATAGCTAGTCCAAAGTCATCAAGTTCAGTCATTTCTCTCAGATACTGGGGTTTCGTCCCATCTTTTCTTTTCATTATTATTTTATTCTCTTCTAGGTGGGAGGGCAGTACTTCTTTCACCATTAAACTTGATCTTAGCCAAATTTTAATGGTGGTACTTCTTTCACCCCTCCACCCACCTTAATTTTTTGAATGGGGAAGGAGAACTCCAGACCTGGAAAGAATCTTAAAAATTTAGACTTGGGTCAACCAACCAATGTGACCGATCTACCCTCAGTGTGTTCGATTACTTATTTCCTTTAATTTTGATTTAACTGATTACCTGACTTCCGGGGATAAATCTAATGAAGATTACTCATAGTTTACTATTAGACTCATGAAATAAATCCAGAGACCGGACCAATTCCACCATGCTAACAATAGATTCTAAGTTCAACACAAATGTAGAAGGTACCATCCCAGAGACTAGATGTCATGCAAAGCATAACAGCCTACAAAAAGGGAGAAAAATGTTGGAAACCCAGGAAAGAACAAAATCAAAAGAGAAACAAACAGAAAGGGGCCGATCTTGGAGGACGGCCAAAAAAACTATTTACAAAATAAGGCACCCCAAATGGGGACACTGAGAAAGAAATATTTACAAGCAGGAGCATTTACATAGAATACCATCCTGGACAAACCCGCCCTATTCAAAGTAATGTTTGAGAAACTATCCATTGAAGTCAATATATGATATAGCTCTTTAAGAGAGTAAGAGCATTCGCGCATACACAAAACTGATCAGACAGTAGTATCATCACAATAGTTCACTTTTGATATAGTGTATATCAACTTTCTGAAGGTTATAGCCTTCATCCTATTGGGCAATGAGCCTAGGCAGTGAGCCATATACCTTTAAAAGGGTTTTGTAAAAGACTCCTAACTTTAACCAGGTCATTGTACTCATATTGTAAAGACTACTTCTAATAGGGCAAAGGAAATTTAATAGGTTCATTATACTAGTACAATATTTGTGGGTACTAATTCCCACCGAGGTTTTCCTCTTATCAAGTTTTCCCCGTAATCATATCATGTGTTATAAGTTCTTATGTTAAGTTTCATTTAATGTATGTTTGATTTATGTTTAAGTTGCTAAAAAGTAATAAATAGACAAACACTGATTCATCCCCCCTCTCAGTGTTTCTAACACTCTTCAGTTAGTCATCGGTTACAACTGCCAGTTCCGTCGGTGTGATTCCAGTTAGTTTCAGGATCTCCGTTCGTCGGGCATCATTGGATTTTTACTCATCGGGCAACTCTATTTTCAGCTCGTCAGGCATCCTGTAGTTTTGCTTCGTCGAGCAACACTATCTTCTGCTCGTCGGGTATCACTGTGACTTTTCTTCTTTGCCTTTACCGATGGTGTGCACTCCATCGATGTTATTTGTCACTTAGTGAATACTTGACTTTTATGCATTGCTAAAAGCATAACCTTTGTTCCAGTGATTCTCTGAAGCCTTGGGCATTATGTATATGACTGTATAGATGATATCAAGTTGACATCAGTGACAATACAAACCATTAACTAATTTAATGCCTTGCATTATCTTCAACTTAACATTATCAAACATTTAATCAGTTACATGTCATCAATCTCTCCCTTTGGCATTGATGGAAACAAACTTATATTATCACACTATACTATTTCTAATATAATATGAAAAACAATTGTTGAGATTCATCAAACTACCAATCTCTCCCTTTTGTCAACCGATAAATGTCTGAACTTCGGTAAGCTCTATTTTAGCTTAGAGTTGATTCCTACAGTTCTCTTGTCTTCTGATGTGTTGAGTCCTTTGCTTGTGTCAATTTCTCTCCTTTTGACTATTCTCCTATTTTGATGTCTTTTTATCTTTTCAACAACTCTCCCTTTATATAATCTTTCATACACCTTTTTCTCTTCTTAAGGATATAATCTCTCCTTGTTGGAGTAATCTGATAATGAATAATCTCTCTGTTTTTTTTTAAAGACTGTGATAATATGGATAAACTCTCTCCCTTTGACAACAATGCCAAATGGATATTTTACAAATATCTAACATTTATGTTAACCAATCATTTTCCTATCCATAATATATTCCTTGAATTTCCCTTATCCATCAGCAATACAACAATAATCTATGGTGCTCAGTTCTCATATATACCTGTCTCTATCTAGATGTAGCTTTTAAGTTGATCTCGTTGCTTGCATCAACATGAATGATTTTCTGATAACATGTAGGCTGATGTAGCCTTTAGTCATTTTATTGACTGGTAGACAAGGGTTTGACCCCAAGTCTTTTTCTCAGGTACTCAAATGTATCCTTGGGCAGTGGCTTGGTGAAGATATCAGCTAGTTGATCTTTGGATTGCACATACTCAAGTATCACCTCTTTTTCTTGAACTTGTTGTCTCAAGTAATGATACTTGATGGCAATGTGTTTAGTTTTTGCATGCATGACTAGATTCTTGGAAATGTTTATTGTACTGGTATTATCACAATAGATAATCACTGGTTCTAAGATCTTCATATGCATACCTTCTAGTAACTGTTTGATCCATGCAATATTTGAGCAAGTTGCAGCAGCAACAATGTACTCTACTTCTGTAGTAGACTAAGAGATGTATCCTTGCTTCTTGCTAATCCATGTGACAATTCTGTCACCCATAAAGAATGCTCCTCCAGTTGTGCTCTTCCGGTCATCAAGATTCCCAGCCCAATCAGCATTGGTAAACACCTTAAGGTTAAATTTTCCTTCTCTTCTATACCATAAGATGAATTCCTCAGTATTATTCAAATATCTTAGAATTCTTTTCATATTAGTCATATGTGATTCCCTGGGGTTAGCAAAAAATCTAGCAACAATTCCTATTGCATGTGCAATATCTGGTCTAGTGTGTACAACATACATGAGTTTTCCGATCATTGATCTGTAAAAAGTATGATTTACCTTTATTGTTTTATCCTCCTTTGTCAACTTGCATCCAGTATCCATCAGTGTTCCAACTCATTTGGATTCTTCCATCTTGAATATTTTTAGGACCTCTTTGATGTACTTGGACTGTGTAATGAAAATTCCTTCACTTTGTTAAATGATCTGTAGACCAAGAAAGAACTTGATCTCACCGAACATAGACATCTCAAACTCTTTTCTCATCTCATTAGAAAATAATTTGCATAGCATATCATTGCCTCCAAACATGATGTCATCAATCAATATTTCAGCAATCAAGGTGTTAGCATCAGTATCTTCTTTTAAATAAAGATTACTGTTTTCACTAGTCCCTACAAATCCAATACTTATCAGATAGGAATGAAGTCATCCATACCAGGCTCTTGGAGATTGTTTCAATCCATACAAGGCTTTGTGAAGTCTACATACCATGTCCCTCTTGTCTGGATCAATAAACCCTTCTAGTTGTTCAATGTATACTTCTTCAAGTATTCCATTTAGAAATTTTGACTTGACATCCATCTGATATACCTTGAATCCTTTGACTGCAGCATAAGAAAGTAATATTATTACTTCTTCTATCCTAGAAACAAGTGGAAAGGTCTCTCCATAGTCTATACCTTCCTCTTGTGCATACCCTTTTCATATTAGTCTTGCTTTGTTCCTTGTGACTTCTCCATTCTTATTCAACTTATTCCTGAATATCCATTTTGTACCGATGATATTCTTGTCATCTGGTCTTGGCACAAGTGACCATGTTTTTTTTTTCTCAATCTTCTAAATCCCATCATTCATAGCACTTATCCATTCCTCATTATCTAGTGCAACATTGACATATTTTGGCTCAAACTCATAAATTAAATAATTTGAGTTTAAAGACTTACTTCTTGTTCTTGTACCAACTTTCTTATCTCCTATGATCTAGACCTATGGATGGTTCCTTCTCACATATCTTTCAAGTATAGGTATAGTTCTTTTTCTATCAGCTTGATCATTATTTTGATCTTCATTTTGTTCTTCCTCACCTTGCACATTATCTTGATCATTATTCTGACCGTCGGTATTTGCATCCTGATGCTTGGGAGCAATGATTTGTAGCTTAGGGGCTCTACATTGTTGATATGGTAGAGTGTCAGGTTCCTCATTGTAAGTGAACTTATTGTAGTCCTTTGGTTCTTGAGTGCTTTCTTGTTCATTCTTCTCTGCAAATTCATCTATCTTTACATTTGCACTTTCAATAATTTTGTTAGAGGCTTTGTTTAGACATTTGTAAGCCTTGCTCTTGTTAGAATACCCTAGAAAAATTCCTTCATCACTCTTGGAGTCAAGTTTTCCATTTCTATCATCTTTTAAGATATAACTATTGGAAAGTTGACTTCATGAGGAAGCATGACTTATTTTGTGTTGTCAATCATGGCAAAAAAGTCATACTAAGTTTCTGCCAAAGATAACTTAGAAGATAAAATGACTAAGTACAGAAAATAGGACAGACAGAGAGATACAGAGATCAGCACATCAGCGCACATGTTAGAGATCACACTAGAACATGCATGCTTAGATATATATTGTATGGTGTATATACATGCTAGATCCAAATGCACAGAGTATAGAACATCAGTACAGAAAAGTTACAGACAGATTAGTAGACCTACAGTCTAGGAAATAGAGCATGGAAGCCGACTACAATTTTGATCAGCGTGTATGATTTTATAATGTAATGGCTAAGCACCTTTAGTTATAAGTTTATAATAATGTAATTAATGTTATAGTAAACATGCTTGGGCTGACTTGTTCAGAAGCATTATGTATTTTTTTTTAGGGCCAACTAATGATTTGTTTTGGGTCACGCCTATTCAGATTTGAAGATATAAGTATGTAATGTAAAGATATGTTATAGGTGTCGATTATGGTGTAAGAAGAAGTTATAGAGGGACAGTATAATGAAGTCAGAAGATGATATAACTCTTTGAAGAAGTAAGAGCATTCACGCATACACAGAACTGATCAGACAATAGTGTCACTACAATAGTTCATTTTTGATATAGTGCCTATCAACATTCAGAGGGTTGTAGCCTTCATATTATTTGGGCAGTGAGCCTAGGAAGTGAGCCATACACCCCTAACAGGGTTTTGTAAAAGACTCCTAACAGGGTCTGACCTTTAACCAGGTCATTGTACTTAATTTGTAAAGAATACTTCTAACAGGGAAAAGGAACTTTAACAGGTTCATTATACCTAGTACAATATTTTGTAGGTATTAATCCCCACTGGAGCTTTCCTCTGATCAAGGTTCTCCGTAATCATATCATTTGTTATGTGTTCTTGTGTTAAGATTCTTGAATGCATATTTGTTTCATATTTAATTGGCTGAAATATAATTAATAGATAAACACTGATTCACCCCCCCTCTCAGTGTTTCTAACAATTGGTATTAGAGCTCTAGTCCTCTGAAATAAAGTTTAACCACTTGAGGAGATCATGGACTCAGCTAAAGCAAAACATTTGAAAAAGAATCTTGAAGCAGCTCTTGAAGATCTTGATAGATCTGAGAAGGAAAATGAAGAACTAAGATTGAAATATGATGGCTCTCAAATACTTATTAAAAGGCTAAGAAAAGATCTGAAAGATTGTTCTACAAGTGATCTAGGACAAATGGTCAAAAAGATTAATGAAGAGAATAAATCCCTAAAAGATAAACTTGAAGATCTGGAGGAAGAACTTACAGATAGCCAGAACACCATTGAAGACAAGATCAAAGAAAGAAAACAATTGCAAGATGAACTTTTGTAGGCAAACATGAAAGTCTTGGAATTGGAAAACATAAAGAAGAAGTTGGAATCTGAATTAACAGAAGCAAAAGATAAGATTGATAAACTCCACACAAGTTTTGATTTGATTCAATCCCAACTCAACGCGTAAAGAAAAAAAGGGAACACTTCTGGTCTTGGATTCAGTACAGCACAAGATGAAATCAAATCATTACAAGAGAAAGAAAAAACACTTGAAGCATCTTTAGAAGCTAAGAAAGTTGAAGATACTATAGAAGTTATATCTGAACCACCTAAAAGAGAAATCAAGCAAGTTAACAGAACTTGTTATACATGCAATAAACATGGGAATTTGGAAAGAGATTGCAAAGAGGTAAGACCTTTTAAAGGTTATTGTTACTCCTATAATAAATTTGGTCACAGGGCTGTACATTGTAGAAAAAGTCATAAGAATCAACTCTCAAGAAATTTACAGAACATTACATGTCAGATATGCAACTATAATGGGCACAGAACAAAGCAATGTAGCATGATGAGCAAGAACATCAGACCTCCTATCATTTGTCACACATGTGGAAAGGCTAGACATATCACAAGGTTTTGCAGATCCAAAACTCAGAAACAAGAGGATCCTAAAAAGTCACTATTTGAAGAGAAAGGAGAAGTCAATTTTGTCAAAGCAAATGAAGATTCAAGCAAAATATGGGTTGAAGTTAAGAAAGACAAAAACATTGACAAAGTAGTTGATGCATCCCTAGTGGACGCACCCTCTACTTCTACTTGAATAGACCTTCTTGGTCTTAGGGGGAGCTATTCTAGCTCAGAACCCCTGTACAGTTGGTGTACTCACTTCTGAGTATGCACCTTTGGATTCATGGTTAAAAGCACAGATTACAACTATATGCATTCATGCATTATCTAAATTGCATTGGGATCAAAGTTTGAAAATCTCTATGTATAGTTGCAAGCATTAAATGTGGCAAATCATATAAAAAGAAGTTCATAGTCGATCATTTTCACAATTACAATCGAGAGCACAAAAATTGAAGAGCATTAGAGCACTAAGACATCAAAGCATGAAGGCATAAATAGTTCGGCAGTTGGAATGAACAGATAATCAGTTTGAAGCGGAGCCCTAGCCATCGCGCCATTTCAAAATTTTGTGGAAACCCTACATAAGCAAAGAACAAGTAAGTATGGCAACGCCAGTTGTGTTTGATGTAGTAGAGAGGAAGAGGTTCATATTTAAGAAGCATCCATTCAAATCTATACTAGATGATGTGGAAGGGGCTTTTTCCAAAACCCCGCTTGGCATTATTCACGTGGAAGATATTCATGCGTACATTTGCTGTAAAAAGGAATCACTAGGAGATGATAATATAGCTTCTCATATGGCATCAATGTTAAATAAGGATTTCACATTCAAGGATGAATTTGCGCACCTACAAGATAACCCTATTTTGGAGTATTCGAATGCGCATGAGTTTGAAGAACCAGAGCGGGTAAAGATTTTTTTAAGCAGAATTTGTGATGATCTCTTTTGGATTGGTGATGTTCATGTTCGTATCACTGCAGAGTTAATCCATCAATTAACCAGACTCCCAATGACTGGACTAGTATTTCCCACTGGTAAAGATGTAAAGAAATAGATTGAGTAAGTTTGTCTGTCTAGGAGTGATAGGTGCGGAATGACAGTCGACCCTATCAAGGAGGATGACATTAAACTCATGAAAATGATACTTGGATACAAGTTTCAACAAGCAAGTAGGTTGAATAGTGTCTTTGTAGCAATAGTCCTTGTAGCTATCAGAATTGTGAGGGATAACACTCAATACAATCTATGTGAGGTCTTGCGCGATCAGTTGATTGAAAACATTACAATCATCAAGCATGACAGAAGAAAAACATTCAGGTTTGGATCCTTAATCATCTATTTATATCACCATATAGTTGGAAAGGTTACATACCTTTATCTAAACAAGGGAAAACCTACAATGACTTAGATATCTCTTAAAGCCATAGTAGAAATTAGTGCAAGAGATAAAATGGATATGGACATTAAGAAATTCAAAGTGAAAATGCAAAGTAGGTTCAGATTATCTGAGAAGATAGTTGAATAATATAGGGATACAATATGCTTTATGGTAGAGACAGATTGCACATGCATGGAGGATGTTGAGCCTAGAACTAAGTGGATTCATCCACTAGGGTATGAAGTAGAAGACCATGTGTTAGAAGGATATGCGCAGGTCTTATTGTCAGCACCTAAAGACCCCAATGAACCTAGATGGGGCACTTATAGAGAAAAGACTGACAAAGTGGATATTGAACTACAACTTGTTGTTAACAAAATAAAATCATCCAGATTGACATCTAACATTTTGAGAAAGCATGGAGTCACACAAGAAGATTTGGATAAGGCAAAAGAAGCAAAAATTGCTAAAGTTAAAATTGAGAAAACTATTGAAACTTAGAAGAAGAAACAAAAGAAAAATGAGGAAAGTACCATTGTGCCTACTACCACAATTGATCTAGATACATCTCCACCTTCTGTACCTAGTAAGAGACCTAGAGGAAGGAAGCAAGCAGCTACAAATAATCCATCCTCAAGAGCCACATGGAGCACAGTAAAGAATGTTCAAGCTCCACCTGAGGTAGGATTTAGACCTAGTCTAAATATCTTGAAGAATAGGGTTGTAAATGAAGTAAGACTGGATACTTTATCAAAATTTTATGACATGTATCAAGAGATGGATAAGACTGAGATACACTCTATGATCATATCTCATATGATCAAGTTTAAGAAGTCTATTCTTGAACTCAAAACAGTAATACCAGATAAGTTATGGAACATACTGGAGATAATGAAAAGACATGCTATTGAAGAGGACATGAAGATTAGAGAAGAAACTTTGGATACTCTTCTTCCTATTTGTTCACATGATGATAAGGCTATTCTATTAGAGCTGGTGAAGCCTCATCTCCGTAGTAAGACAAGGACTCTACAAATTATGAACAAGGAGTATGAACAGATTGGTAAGGAGACTGAAAAGGCATTTGCACAAGTATTTATGGATAGACATATGTATCCACCAATGGCACCTACACTAAAAGTTACCCCAACTCCTCCTAAACAAGTTACAACTCTAGAAATTTAGACTGTGCCTATGATAGGTCCATAGGATTCAGTGCCCATAGTGACAATGACTTCTGAGATGGCTAAAGATACATAAGATACTATAATAGTTGACAATGTCAAGATATCTATGACAACTTCTGATAATGATATGAATAAGGTTGATGAAGCAATGAACACAGATGACACATCTCTACAATAGAATGAAGTTCCTTCCATTGATCCAATAGACTTGGATAAGGAGAAAGATACTCAAGATAATGAGACACCAGTGAAGAAGATTCATGTCAAAAGCAAGTGTGTAGACACAAGTCAGAATACTATTTTCTCAACATCCACTCAACCATTTACATCATTGTTGTCAAGGTTAACTCCTGACTCAGCAAGTTTAGATGCATGGGGAGAAGAAGACCTTATCAAGATCAGTGTCCTTGCCATGGAAAAGGAAAAATAGAAATAGGTGATGAGGAACCCTCACTTTGTGGAATCAATAAACATTTTGAATGAGTTAGTTCCTACTGATAAGAAAGTAGCCAAAGTACAATCAATTGAAGATGTAGACAACATCTTATCAAAATTCAAGTCACATTTCACTAGCTTAGTATAATCTGATACTAAGATTGCAGAAGATGAATATAAGAAGGAGAGATTAAATGACTTGGTAAAGAACTTTACCTTAGATCTGAATTCCTTAAAGATTGGGCTAGCTATATTGAAGGAATTGGTAGATAAAGGAAAGAAAGTCATAGCAAACTGTATGGATAGAGTGAAGCTCACCTCTGAGCACACTAAAAAGATAATAGAAGTAGAAGAAATGGTGGACAAAATAAGAAAATTAGTTGAAAATTCCATGCAAGATATGAGCATATGCAACAATGTTTACCAAGGGCAGTTAGACAAAATTGAGAAGGCAAAATTGGAAATCAGCAAGATAAGGGTAAGACAAACTCAGTTAAGGAATGCACTTGCACCATCTCTAGCAGTTCTGAATGAGAACATAAAATAGATTGATAGCACAATACAAACATATGATCAAGATCCTTGCATGGATCTAATAAAAATGGAGAAATTGACATATGCCCTATGCGCGTATCTTTAGACTGTTGATGCAATGAAAGTTTTTTGGCAGAAAGAGATTCAATCTCTTCAAGTTGTGTACCCAGAAGTCTATATGGAGTAAGTATATTGAAGACTTACAGTTTTTGCATGTCTTTGTCATTAATGTCAAAGGGGGAGTAGTATAGAATGTGTATATGAGGAAAAGTATATATGTATATATCATTAAGTATTATGATATACAGTCATTTTTTTATGAAGTCACTTTGAGTAACTTAGCC
>MU224853.1:106451-143890 GCA_018584345.1 Thuja plicata | reverse complement strand
TTAATTAGCTGAAATATAATTAATAACTAAACACTGATTCACCCCCCCCCCCCTCTCAGTGTTTGTAACAATAACATTGACTGCCAAAAATTTTGAAATAACTTACATTGGGTGTGTATCCATACCATAGCTCATAAGGTGTCTTCTCAGTATCTTTCTTTAATTGTACTTTTTTTAGTGTGTAAATAGCAGTACTGATAGCTTCCCTCTAGAATATTTGGGTGATGCCTTTTTCTATCATCTGTGCTCTACAAAAATCAACTATTGATCTGTTACTTCTCTCAGCAATCCCATTTTGCTGTGGCATTCTTGGTGCAAAAACCTGTTTTTTTATACCATGCTCATTACAAAAGTTAGTGAATTCATCTGATATAAACTCACCTCCTCTATCTGATCTCAAAAATTTTAGATCCTTACCACTTTGTTTCTCTACCATAGCCTTATACCATTTGAACATCTTAAATGCTTTTGATTTATCTTTTAGAAACATAACTTTCATCATTCTAGCTGAGTAATCATCAACAAAGAGAATAAAATATCTATCTCCATAATAAATCTTTGTCCTCATGCATCCACATAAATCAGTATGAACTAATTCTAGAATTGCATCAGATGTATGGGATTCACTTTTGAAAGTAGACTTTGTCATTTTACCTTTTTGACAGTTTTAACACATGATGTTGTTGGTCTTGGTCATTGTCGGTAAGCCTCTGACATTTCTCTTTTTGCTAATTTTCATCATGTTGTCAAAGTTCACATGACATAGTCTTTTGTGCCATAACCATATGTCTTCATTTGTAGCAATCAAACAAGTGGAGTTAGTATCATTCAGATAGAATAAGTTACCTTTTGTTTGCTCATCGGTACCAATCAGATTTCTAGATTTGTTGAAGATCTTTGCCTTCTTATTTTCAAATGATACTTTGTGACCTAGATTATTCAACGGAGAAAATCTCAATAGATTATAATTCAATTGATTTACCCAATAAGAATTCTCACACTTTATCTAGTTATTCAACATTATTGTTACTCTACCTTCAACTGGATAAGGTGTGTCATTTCCCATTCTTATTGATCCACCCTTGTAGTATTCAAAAGTCTCAAACTTTTTCTTATCATTGGTCATATGATGAGTGCAACCACTATCTATGATCCAAACATCATTTTTGCTAATTTTAGATATGAGATTTGTTTCTACATACCTTTCTTCATCATCATCTGAATCATCCTTTACAGCCACAAACACCATCTTGATGTCTTCATCAGATTCAGTGTCAATATCATTATCCTTTTATTTTTATAGGTAGCTGACCTTCTTTCCTTTGTCCTTATAGTCTCAGGTATCTCTTCTTTTTGATTTTTGGTAGCTTCTGTAATCCCCTCTGTCAGACTTCTTCTCAAAAGATCTGTCATTACTTCTGTCATCTTTTCTTCAGTTAGTACATCTTGAAGCAAAATGTCCAATCTCTTTGCAATTAAAACAAACAAGTGGTAATTTACCTTTGTATTTACCTTTGCCTCTCTACATCCTTCTGGCCATAAGTGCTTCTATTTCATCAAGGTCATCTTCTTCATTTTCACTATCACTATCTTTTCTCATAGTGTTTTTGTGACTTGATTTACTTATTGTCATAGAAGTTTTGAATGCAGACTCTATGTTTGGTAAGACACTATTATTGAAGTTATTCATCTCAAATGAAATCAATCTTCCAATTAAACTGTCTAGAGTAACATTTTTATTTGCTACTTCTCTCATTTCTTGAATGGAAGATACTCTAATAGTATAAGTAGGCAGTAAGGTTCTTAGAATCTTACTTACCACTGTATCTTCTTCCAGTACACCTCCAACTCCTCAGATAGCATTGACTAGTTCTTTAATTCTTGTGTTGTACTGAGTGATGTTTTCTCCTTTCATTTTGAGATCATCAAACTTTCCTCTAAGGCTTTATGCCTTGGCTCTCAAAACATTTTTGTCGCCACCATGTACAAGCTTCAATTTGTCTCACATCTTCTTCGCAGTTTTGCATTCTTTGACATCTTCAAATTCAGCATCGGAGAGTGAGGAAGCAAGCTCTATCATCATGCCATTATGTTAAATCTTCTCTCTCATTTTTTCAATTATTGGTGCTCCTGTAGGCAACACATATTCAGTTTTAAGGAATTAAGTAACATCATTACCAATACATTATAAGTGGAGTCTTATTCTACTCTGCCATGAGGAAAAATTATCTTTGTTCAACTTGGGCACATCTCATCTGTTCATCTTGTGATCTTTGGCTTAGGTCTTGAAACCTTCCTTCTAAGTACACAAGCTTTGATACCCATTGTTAGTAATAACTAAGAAGGGGGGGGGGGGGGGGGTGAATCATTGGCCTAAGATTCTTTTCCTTAAACTTAACCACCAATCAATAAACCTCATATTATTATGTCCCTACAAGATGCATGCCATGAAATTATTATAATGATTAAATGTCTATCAGTTTACCTTGTCTGTCTTTATTCTCCTTGATTATCGATAAGCAGTATAACTATTTACCAAAATACAGTAAATATGCAGAGTATACCGATAAATCTAGAATGAATTATGCAAGATATAAAACAGTAAAGAGATATATCATACACACATATAACACATGGATTTTAACATGGAAACCTTGTTAAAGGAAAAAAACCATTGGGACCGGTACCCCAAATTTTCACTCTTCTAAAGTGAGCCCTATTAGGAGCCAACCCTATTAAAGGTTACAAACACACTGTTAGGTGTGACCTTGTTAGAGGATTTTACACATATAGGTTGTCACTTAGTATTTGGCATCTAATGATTCCATCCTTGAATCAGCCTCTCTCTTAGACTGTCAATAGGCATCGGGCATATCCAATGCTACTTTCATGAATCAACCTTTTTGGCACTGCTTGGGATGTACCTCAATATATAGAAGACTGTTAAGTCCTACTCTGTTAAGAGACTTGATGCTTCAATGGTTAAACTGGAACAAAATGACCCGTTTCTAATGCAACTTGAATTGCAGATTTTCAGATCTATTTAAGTACATTACCTCTCTAATCAATGTATCAATTCAATTCTTTTGTGCTCCATACTTTCTACTCTGTGATGTTGTGCTCACTATTCATCGGTGTCTGCAGAATTTCTTATCTCTCCTTCAACTTGATTGATCAATACTGCATGAAGTTGTTCTTTGTCAGTTTCTCTTTAGCATCCTCTTTCTATTCACTCCCCTTAATCTCCTTTTCATGTGTTACAAAAATGAATTAAGCTTGTCTCTTATATAGACATGATATTCACTGTTTCTTGATTCTTGATTCTTGATTCTTGGCGTAAAAAAAAATCCATCCAATTTGATTTAAAGAATAACTCTTGATTTGTCTCATAGTTATCTTCATGCCAAATGTATAAATCAGCTTTAAATCAATTACTTAACTCTGGTCGAATAAAACAAAGAAAACAACCAATTAAGTCTATCTTTAGCTCTTGCCAGCTAGATATTTTGTCATTTTCTGAACTCTATGTTCCGTTGGTCAACTCTTTAGTTAGTCATCGGTTACAACTGCTAGTTCCGTCGGTGTGACTCCAGTTAGCTTCAAGATTTCCATCCGTCGGGCATCATTGGATTTTTACTCATCGGGAAACTCTATTTTCAGTTCATCGGGCATCCTGTAGTTTTGCTTCATCAGGCAACAATGTCTTTTGCTCATCGGGTATCACTGCAACTTTTCTTCTTTGCCTTTACCGATGGTGTGCACTCTGTCAGTGTTATCTATCACTTAGTGAATACTTGACTTTTATGCATTGCTGAAAGCATAACCTTTGTTCCAGTGATTCTCTGAAGCCTTGGGCATTATGCATATGACTGTACAAATGATATCAAGTTGACATTAATGACAATACAAACCATTAACTAATTTAATGCCTTGCATTATCTTCAACTTAACATTATCAAACATTTAATCAGTTACATGTCATCACAAATTTCTGTTGTAATTTGTCAATTCTCAATTTCCTCTGCTCTATAATTCCCAAATTCCTTATTCCCTTTTGAATCACCCTAAATTTAAGCTTCCAAACCACACTTCCTTTTTTATTTTTAAAACTATGAATTTTTCTTGAAATATTCCTTTTGTATTTTTGAACATAAGAAATAATGGTGCTTTCACAGAAGGAATTATAAATTTAATTGCAATTTTAAGTGCAAGTTTTCACATAGCTTGATTATGTCCTCTCAGGGTCAATCGTAAATTAGAGATATTCAAGAATTATGGTACGACACTTGTGCAAAAAACATTAAAAAGACTTAATGAAACAAGGCACAAGTACAAAGTTGAATTGATAGATAATATTGCAAGAAATGATAAGGACAAGTAGTAATGACATAAAAAATTAACACTTCCCTGTCCCCTATGAAATTAAGACAAGTGTCCACACTTGTCACACTTAGCAAGGGGTAAGAAACTAGTGTAATGCTTTAATTATAGATATACACAGTATTAGATATAATTATTGAAATTTGTGTGCTAAAAGTGGAAAGAAACTAAATAGTTGTACCTATCATTCTATTGCCACATGTAAAAAAAGGTGGTGAGAATGGAAAAAGTGTGGCGGATGCATGTGTCAACTGATGTGGATTTTATTGAAAACATAGGAATATAGAAAGATGTGATGACGTAGAGGATGTGTGGGTGGAAGGTGGAGAAGTGGAATGGGTTGGAAATAAGCATATAGAAAATGAATAGAGAATAGAAATTCATTTGAAAATGAAGTGTTTATTATGAGCATACACAAAGGAATGTTATGTTGAAGCTGTAGGAAGAAGGTTTGCTCCCTCTACTGCAGGAAATATTACTTGTTGCACATATGGAGTTGTGTCTCCAAATTTTTGCAAGAATTCATCCTTGGTCTGGGGTTGATGATATGGACAAAGTTGATGCCTATTGATCAATAGTTTGAAATACACTAGATCAATTGTTATCAGCTGGACTGCTCCATTGTCGAAGACATGATTGATTTCATATGGGCCTAACCATCTTGTCTGTAGTTTGCCTTGTGTTTCTTGAAATCTAGAATCAAAGAGTAGTTCCCAATCACCTACTTGAAATTTTTTTTTCTTGAAGTGGGAGTCATGCCATTTCTTCCTTTATTTCTGAACTATCTATGTGAGCTCTAGTGTAAATTTTCTCATATCATCCATAGAGTTGAGATGTAGTAGACGGTCTCGCTGTGCTACATGAAGGTCAATGTTTAACTTCAGAGTGGTACACAATGTTTTTTTCCTGAACTCAATTGGAAACATGGTTGCTTTCCCATACAACAATTCAAATGGAGTGAATCATGTGGTTTTGTATGCCTAGACTTCTTCTAAAAGTCAACTGCTCCAGTTACGGTGGTGCATGTGAACTATTTTTGTTAGAATTGCTTCAATTTCTCTGTTGGTGACTTCCTCCTGACCATTGACTTGATGATGGTAGGGATTGGACTTATTGTATCTGATTTTATATTATTTCATGAGTTTTGTGATTAGGTTTGATGTGAATTTTTCTCCTTGATCAGTTATAAGCTCTCATGGCACACCATAATGGGTGAAGATTTATTCATACAGGAACTCTGCTACCTTATGATCTTGTGCATGCTTCATGGCCTTCACTTTGACCCATTTGGTTAGATAGTCTGTGCATACCAAAATATAGGAGTTTTCATTAGATGGGGGATCTATAGGACCAATAAAATCCATGCCCCACTTATCAAATGGTGTGACAACCACTTGTGGATGTAAAGGCATTTCATCTGATTTTGTTGGATGACCCATCCTTTGGCATTTATCACATTTCCTAGCATAATTAGATGCATCTTTTTGAAGTGTGGGCCAGTAATAACCTTTTGTTAAGATTTTCAAAGTTGTTCTCTTAGCTGCGAAGTGTCCTCCACAGGGCTCATCATGACAAGCATGGAGGATATCATAGGTTTCATCTTCATGTACACACCTCCTCATGACTTGGTTTGGGCTAGTGTAGAAAAATGTATTGTCAACCCAATAAAATTGGAAAATTTTGTCAACAAGCATTCTTTTGTCCTTAGGAGAGAAATTTGTAGGCATCTTGTCATCTGCAAGGTAATTGGCTATATCAGCATACCATAGGCTCTTGATAGCAATATGGAACAAATGTTCATCTGGGAAGGCATCATCTATGATAGAGGTGTCAGTGTCATTATTCTAGAGTCGTGATAAATAATCAGCTACAAAATTTTCTTTACCTAGCTTATCAATTATTTTTATGTCAAATTCCTACAAAAGAATAATCCATCTTGCTATCCTTCTTGAGATGTCAGGTTTGTTGATAAGATATTTTATTGCGGCATGATTAGTATGAACAAATATTGGATATCTTGTTACATAATGATGGAATTTATTCAAGGCATAGACCACTACCAGTAATTATTTTTCAATAACTGTATAATTTAACTTTGGCCCATGTAAAGTTTTGTTGATATAGTAAATAACATTTTCAAGGTTATTAGACTTCTAGCCTACGATAACACCTATTGCATAGTGAGAAGCATCTGTATGTATATGGAATGGTAAAGACCAATTAGGCCCTCTATGGATTGGTGCGGTTGTCAGAAGGAACTTGAGCTGCAGGAAAGATTCCTCATATGCTAATGTCCATGTAAACTCGGCCTCTTTTGTAAGCATATGTATAGTGGACTAGCTATCTGACTGAAATTTTGGATGAAGTGCCTATAATAGCCAGCATGTCCTAAAAAGGATCTAAAATATTTTTTCTTAGTAGTTATAGGTAATTTTATAATTACCTCAATATTTGTAGGGTCCACTTGGATGCCAGCTTCTTAGATGAAGTGTCTGTTGCCCAAATTTTCCATTCTGTGCAAATTGGCCTAGTCTGCCCTGTCTGGCATTTCTCTGTCATGGTTCCAAGGTCTTGGCTCTGTTTAAACCCCTAAAACCCTAAGTCTCTCTCATGCAAATGAGGTAATAGACCCTAAGCCTTGACTCATTATGTTTCACGATTACCTTTTTTTAAATCACTAAGAGCATGTGCTTATTTTTTTCCAAGTCGCTTGATCGCTTAAGCCTCAGAGAATATTCCTGTTCTTTCCCCGACTCTGCGCCTATGCTTTGTCACATAGTCTAATGACCCATTGGAATATTCCCCTAATGTCTTCCGACTTGGCTACCTTTCTTCAGTTGCATGATCGCCAGATCCACATTATAAGCTTTGAAATGAATGAGACCCACTTCAGTCGGGTTATCGCGCAATCGCGAGCTGCATAAGTCAAGTCATTCAAGCTGTGTGACTGAGTGGGTCAGTGCTACAAAGCCTCATCGCGCAGTCACAATGTTTATTTCACATCAGGTTCCCAGCTCGCGAGTTGGCGACGAGCTAAAAAATGGATTCCTCGCGCAGTCGCGCAGACAGTTTACAAGGGGCAAAGGGGTCAGCGACCGAGCGATCGAAGGAGATAATAAGCTCGTCGCTCAGTCTCTGTGGTTGTCAAATGAAGGAAGAGGTTCTCACGAGCGTGCGACAAGCTGGAGGAGCAGAGTAGTCGCGCACTCACCGAGGAATAAAGATAAGTCAAAGACACCTGCGAGTGTGCGACTGAGAAAGGAAGTGGTCATCGCATGGTCGTCGAGTAGTTCGGATAAAAGAAAAGTAGCTCACGATCTTGAGACGAGTAGAAAGCTAGAAGTCATCGCACACCCGCCGATCATTTAAGATAAAGGAAATGCAGCTCGCGAGCGTGCGACGAGCAAAAAGTAGGGCTGGCCGCTTACTCGCTGAGCAATGAAGATAAGGGGCAAGAAACCTGCGAGTGTGCGACTGAAGGAAACAAAGAAAGGTCGTCACTCAGTCGCTAGATAATAAATATCAACAGAGGAGCTCGCGACTGAGCGATTGACAAAAGAAAAGGCCTCGTCATTCACTCACCGATAAATTAACATAAAGGAAAAATGGCTCGCGAGGGTGCGACCGAGTAAGGAAAGATGTAGTCACGCAATCGCCGAGGAATAAAGATAAGTCAAAGACAGCCTGCGAGTGTGCGATGAAGTAAAATGAATGCTCGTCGCTCAGTCGCCAAAAGGGAAGTGTTATAAGGATGTAGCTCGCGACTTTTGTGACTAAAAGAAAGAGGGGACTCATCGCGCACTCGCGCATGAAGCAGAAACAGAGTATGGGAGGCTGCAAGTTTGCGACTGAGGGGGAAGGTGCTGTTTGCCATTTTTGGCTATTTCCTGAGCAAAATACGTGTAAGCCTGTAATTTTCCCAGAATTTAAAATGTAAAACAGAGGGAAAGATCAGATTGTTTTTAAGGACAGAAAGCTTAGTTTTTTTCTCATCTCTGGGAAACAGATATTTCATGGATAAGGGATCAAATGTTTGAAAGGGTCAGAGGTTGTAGTCACTCGAATGTGCAGAACAGTTATTGTATTTCAAATACTTTTGCGACTCTTCTAGAGAGACATGACCGCTTTTGTAGAGGAGCATTTATGTTTTTTTTTTTTTTTTGAAGAGATGACTTCTAGGGGCTAAGCGGTGGCTAGACAACAAAGGATCTGATCAGGAAGTTATTGCTAAAAAATGCAGTTGGCTTTGAAATTGTATAAGTATGAGTCGAGGACTCATCTTAAAAAAGGTGGAAGAATGTAGAAGGCATGCTTTGTTGGCAACTTTCTGATACTTGTAGTATTTTTGCTCCTGTGTCTAATTCTTTCATCCATCTGTTTCTCTTCTGGTTCTGTGAAAGCTTGCTGTTATCGTAATTACCTTGTGCCTCATTTTGTGTAATTCATGTTTATCCTCTTTTGCAATCAATAACTGTGTACATGTTTTCCCCCTTATTGATCAAGCTGATTCTGGTTCATTGTGTGTTGTGTCTATTTCGCTTGGATTACTGTATTGTGAAGTTTTCTCTTCCCTTGTAGTAATTTTAGTCTCTGACCTTCACATGTTTGCTAAGAATCATGTGGTAGAAGTTGTGTTAGTTGAGTTATATGCATCTCCTTCTCCCTTTTCCTTGCAAGAGATAGTTTTAGGTGCATCCTGATAGTAGAGGAAGCCGACCTTCTCCAGAGATTCAATCTCGTAGTTCAAGTCCCATAGCTTGGAGGTTGATTCCATGTTTCACTAGGTTGCTGTTAGAGAAGCTTTCAGCAAGGGTGCAAACCTTAGTGACAACAGTGTCCTAGCACCACTCCTTGCATCAACATGAAATATTTCTCACTGTTTATGGATAAATTGTGTTCTTGACATCTGATCAACACTTTTTCTAAGTTCTTCAAAGCTTCCTCAAAAGTAACACCAAATGTAGTGAAATCATCAATATATATTTCCATGCAATCATGTGATATATCAGCAAAAATGCTTATTACAACCCTCTAGAAAGTGGTTGGTACATTACATAAACCAAAAGATAACACATAATATGTATAGGTTCCCCAAGGACATGTAAATTTTGTCTTCTAATGATCCTCCAGAGCAATTCTAATTTGATTATAACCGTTGTATCCATCAAGAAAAGAGAAGTACTTTTTACCAGCTAAGGTATCTAGGACTTGATCAATGAATGACAATGGAAAATGATCTTTCTTTGTTGAATTGTTCATTTCTCTATACTCTATGCATATTCTCCATTTACCCCTTTTTAGGTACTATTAACAAAGGTGAAACCCATTTACTTTTAGAGATTGGGTAAATAAAACCAGCGTCCAATAGATTTTGCATCTCAGTCTTTACAATTTCTCTTAAGGATGGGTTAATTATTCTCTAGGGTTGGCAGAGTGGTAGATTTCCTTCATTGATGTAAATTTTATGTACAAATTTTTTGGTTCAAGACTGTCATGTCTCTGTAGTCCCAAGAAAATTCTTTTTTTCATTCTTAAAAAGGAGTTGAGTTTGCAATGCTAGTTGTTGTGGTGGCAATTTACTATTAACATGAATATTGTGGCAAGGAGAGAGCTCCACATTAGTTTTTAGCTCAAGCATTAATACCTTAGGTATTGAGCTTGTAGATATCTCATAGGGTATTAATTGATGGATAATATCAGGTCCTACTGGAAAAACACAATTCTCATAGGTAGACAACTGCAAAACATAGCATTCAGAAATATCTTTTTCTATGAAACAATCACTGGTAAGGATACTTTGAATCACATCATCATCTTCTTCTAATTTAAGGAAGGATTGTCTGTGTAACATCATTAGTTGAGCAACATATTTTATCTCTTCTTCCTCATCTCCCAAATCTGGCCAAATAGGAGTACTCAAATCTAGTTGGGGTTGGGCAGGAGGATATAATGCTAATTTCTTGATTGCTTGACCATTTGAAATTGTCATGTTACTTGATCTGCAATTAATATTAGTATCAATAGTGGCTAACCAAGGTCTTCCAAGGATAACTAGATAACCAACAAAATTGACCTTAGGTGATAATATCAGTAAGTCAGTGAGATATTCCCAGGAATCCAATGTAACTACTATATATCTTCTATTATGCCATATGGGGTGATAGTGGAACTGTCTGTAAGTTGTAAGACTATTGGAGTGGTCCTCAATCCCTCTATACTCAACCTATGCATGGTATCCTTGGTCATAACATTTATAGCTTCTCTTAAATCTACTAGAGAATTCTTCACAGACTGGCCATTAATTATAATATCAACAACTGGGCTTCTAGGATTAGAGTACTTTGGAATGACTATCTTTCCCAACATAATATCTGCAAGTTTACCTATAACATATGAACAACCCCACAATAGGTAATAATAATCATGCCAAAGCTTCTCCTAGGAATAGTGTATTCAAAATAAGGATTACTTTTCCTACCATGAAGTGCATTTAAATTATCAACCCAGGGACGTATACTTGAAATGTGACAACATGATTTGTGCACTAAGTCTCTCAAAGCTTCATATCACTTATGTTGTAGGAAGGAAACATACATGAAAGAGACCTACACTATTGTTGCAAGAAAGTAAACACACACAACTATTTAATAAAATTAATGCTGAAATCTGTAAGCTCAACTTAAACCTATTCTATCAACCCAAAGCATTTACTATAATTATGCTTGCAAGTACTGTAGGAACATACATAAGTTATAATGTTGCACGAAGGAAACAATAAACTCTACTTAAAGTGCTATAAATGTTGAAAGCTACTCTAACCTAGTATAATCTAATTCACCTCCCAAGTGGGCCCCCTTGGTTGGATTTTGCTAACTACTAACACAGAATATGACCCAAAATCACTCCTTCATTATATTTCTAGAAACTGATTACATCATAATGAAACAATGCATGAAACCAGAAAGAGTAACTTTGTTGTGCAAATGCAACAATAATATATTTTTGTAAATCTCTTGGGAATAAAAATAAAATCCCTTTATATAGAGGATTGATGTTTATTCTAAGCATATATATGATTTTTAACTAAATCACGCAATAGAGAAAGGAGAATGTAGTAGCCCACGACATAATGTAAAAAGTCTGGATGACCGATTCAACAAGATATTGACCACTGAGAAAATATAGCAGAGTTATGTTCCTATATTCCTTGAGATGATGGCTCCTCCAATGTAGTAGGTATGTCTCGCGGTGTCATAACAGTTCTCCCCATCGCAGCTGGGAATTCAATGTTTCATCTTCAATATTTTCAATCCACTATCAAGACACTCCTTTTTCTTGATAGGTTAGTACAATATACAGATATATATCCAAGTCAACTAGTCAAATCAATCCAAATATTAGAACACACATTCAAATAGTTATATGAAATAATGTGATAGATATATAATGTTTAGAAAAATATGTTACTACTAGCTACCCATAGGCTTTGGTGGTTCTAACTATACTTATAGCATGATCACAAGTTCAAATACTAAAAGGTTCACAAATTTCTTGGTAATGTTTTAAACAGAGTATAAAAATGAACATAAAATAAAGACAAATTATTATCCCATCATCGACCTCTTGTAAGTAAAATTCTTGTTCTCAAGAATTACATTTCTTTACAATTCCTCTGAACTCCCTGACCTCTACCTTTCCTCTCCTTCCTCTCTTAAAGGTATAGTAGAACCCTTTGGTTTTCTCATAGAAGTCCATCCTGTAATCCTCCTGTAGTTGATCCAACTTGTAGCATTGATGTCGTAAAGAGGCCATAGAAGCATAGGCAGATGAATTGTAAGGAGACACCAGAGCTCGCACTTGATCCATTTTCCTAGCTTGATATATTTTGGTTTCCTGTGAATTGCTACCTCAAGATTAATAGCATTGTGTGGCTCTAATTTCTTGAATACTTCTGGCAGTCTATTCCATCTATTTCTGGCACTAGCCACGACTCTCTGAAAAGAAAAGTAGGACATCCCTTGATATTATGCATAAACCTCTTCCATGATATTAAAAATATTCTTCATAGTATCTTATTTTATGCTTCCATACATGAGGCTTAACCAATCTCTTAGTAGCACATCAAGCTTACTACTTTTAGCCCTTAAAGGTAGTGGTTATGTCTTTTCATGGTCGTTGTAGTTGTCTAATTGCCTTTCATAATTTTCTTCATTATGCATCCATGACATTAATGCCCTTAGATGTATATCCCCAATATAAAGAAAAGGATTCCACTCAATCTCCTTGGGAATAATGAAGTTGTACAGGTATAACTCACAAAGAAGGTTCTACTGCCAGGAAGTAAGAGTTTGGTACAGACCATAGAATTCTTGAGCTATTTTGAACTTTGAATATATATTATTCAAGGTCATTATCAGTTGAAATAAGAGGAACTATTATTTTAAACAAATAGTATATACCCTGGGAGGAGGTCTACAAGTGATAATTTGATCATCCAATTTCAAGCCATGATCCATTCTCTATTTTTGCCTCGCCAATTGCTCCTTTAGGTCTTTTATTTCCTCATTTTGGTAATTTATCACTCTTTGAATTTTCTTCTTTTCTTCCTTCCATAGGGTCATTTTAAGAACAAATTGATTGTACAAGACAAAGATAAGGGATTACAAAGTAGGTTGGCCACACTCTTCTAACTGATTGTTCTATCTCCTCTGCTCTCTATATGCCTACTCTAAACAACTGGTGAACCAAGTCTGTCGATAAGGCACTAGGGCATTATGTAAGAGGGTTGACCATTGAGGCATTTAAACTTCTTCCTCATTTCTTCCTTGAACATTCTGATGACTCTCTTTAGGGTCATTCTAACATACGGTAGGCTCATCATCACATTTCTCATTTAAATTTTGAGAAAGGTCTGGGATTTCAAGTTGAGTTGGGGAATTATCTAGAATATATTATACATAGGGTTCTACATCAACTTGTTTTGAAGGAACAAATTGACACTCGAGGGATAATTTATGAATTTGTCCTCTCTTCCGGGGACTTATCTGTACATGAGTCTCTGCAACCTCCACAACCTTCTTTTTACTAGCTTTATTTGGCCTCTATGTTGTAGGAGTAGTTGCTGTAGGAGCCGATTTCCTTTTCTTTCCTTTTGAAGTTGTGGGTTTTTGTGGTTCAGCTATAGGAAAAAATTTTCCTTCACCTACTTTTCATTTTCCTCTCTTCTAAGAAGAGGTAGGGACATTTCTCTCAAGAGTAGGTGAAGGTCTATTTTCTCCAAGTTTTTTGGGTTCCCCTTCTTGGGTGGTTGTTTCAACAGCGGGCTCAAAGGGTGCTGCATTATCATTGCTGGGTTACTCAACAGCCTCAACCTGGGGCTGCAAGGTTTTAAACTGAAAAAATTATGACCATGCCAAGGGAGAGACTTCCCTAAGGGATTTTTTAACTAACAGTTTAATTAGGGCATGTCAGGAGATATAATTTGCATTCCCCTTCTGGGTCTCCTCAGCACTAATACTTAGCATGTTATACAAGAAATTAGGAACATTTATTGGAAGACTATGCCTTACATAGCTAAGTAACTTGAAATGATGTGCATGTAAATGTGAAAATCTCCCCTCAAAGGTGAGGTATGTTATAATGTGCATTTCCATCTCGTTTAATTGTGAAGGGAACAACATGCATTTGCATCCTTGCTTGTTTATCTTCAATGGAGGGTCTGTAGGAAGAGTAAACTGGGCTCAAGATGACCTAGCATCATGCTCATTGGGATAATGTTCCCCAATTTTTGGCAATCCAGTTACTTCTTCTATGCGTTCCTCTGTTGTGAAAATCATTAAAACCCATATGGTTGCCTTTCCCTCTTCAAATGTACTCATAAATTATGCTACCATCTCCTCATCAAATTCTATTAGTTATAGAAAATACCCTAGCCAAACACATGCATTGAACCTCCAAACTACTTCAATATATGTGAGTAGAACTCCATGAACCATGGGCGCATGCTACTATAGCTTCCCTCCCATTTGTTCCAAATATTTTCCTTCAAATTTCTGTTGTAGCTTGTCAACCTCTCAATTTCTTCTACTCTACAATTTCTGAATACCTTATTCCCTTTTGAATCACACTGAATTTAAGTTTCCAAACTATACTTCTTGAAACTACAGATTTTTCTCTTGCAATATTTCTGTTGTATTTGACATAAACAATAATAATGATGCTTTTAAAAAATAAATTATAACTCTAACTGTAAGTTTAAGTGCAAGTTACCACATAGTTTAATTATATCCTTTTAGGTCACATCAAGTCAGAAAATTTGGGATAATTCAGGAATTATAGTACGACACTTGTGCAATAAAGTAAATTGAAGTATAGATTTGAGTTGATATGTAATCTTACGAGAAGTGATAGGGACAATTAGAAATGACTTGAAAACTTAATACACTTCCCTACCCACTACAAAATTAAGACAAGTATCCACTCTTGTCACACTTGGCATAGGGTGAGGAACTGGCTTAATGCCTTAATCATAGATTTATCATAGTACTAGATATAATTATTCAAATTTATGTGCTAAAAGTGGAAAGAAAATTGAAAAGTTGTATCATTCATTTGATTACTGCATGCACAAAAAAGGTGGCAAGATTGGAACAATTGCAACTGTTGCATGTATCAGTTGATGTGGCTCTTATTTGAAACATAGAAATATGGAAAGAGGTGATGATGTGGAGGATGGGTGGGTGGAAGGTCGAGAATCAAAAATGGGTTGGAGATAAGAATATAGAATATGAAGGGAGAATGGAAGTTCATTTGAAAATGAAGTTTTTATTATGAATAGACATGAATGAATATTATGTTGAAGATACAGGAAGAATGTTTTCACCCTCTGCTACAGGAAGTTTTACATGTTGCTTATTTGGAGTTGTATGTCTGAATTGCTACAGGAAATCTTCTAAGGTATGGGGATGATGAGATAGATAAAGCTGATGCTCGTTGACCAATATCTTGAAATTTATTGGGTCAATAGTTGTCAACTAGATTGCTCCATTGGTGAAGACATGGTCTATTTCATATGGTCCCAACCATCTTGTCTATAGCTTGCTTGGTATTTCTTGGAATCTGGAATCATACAATAATGCCCAATTACCTACTTGAAAATATGTTTCCTTAATATGGGAGTCATTCCACTTCTTCCTCTATTTTTGTACTATCTTAGTGTGCTCCAATGCATATTTTTGCATTTTGTCCAAGGAGTTGAGATGTAATAGTCTTTCTCTCTATGCTGCAGGAAGGTCAATGTTTAAATCTAGTGCAATACATAATGTTTTATGCATGAACTCAATTGGTAACATTGTTTCTTTCCCATATAGTAATTCAAATGGAGTGAGCCCTATGGTTGTCTTCCATGTTGTTCTATATGCTGAGACTACTTCTGAGAGTTGGCTGCTCCAGTCACGGTGGTGTAGATGAACTGTTTTTGTTAGAATGTCTTCAATATCTCTGTTAGTAACTTCTTCCTGACCATTAGCTTGAGGATGGTAGGGGCTAGACTTCCTATGTCTGATATTGTATTCCTTCATGAGTTCTGTGATCAGGTTAGATGTGAATTGTGCTCCTTGATCACTTACAAGCTCTCTTGGCACAACATAATGGATAAACATTTCCTCATATAGAAACTCTATTGTCTTATGATCATGTGCATGCTTCATCACCTTTACTTCCACCCATTTGGTTAGATAATTGGTGCGTACCAAAATGTAGGAATTTCTATTAGATGGAGGGTCTATAGGACCAATGAAATCCATGCCCCACTTATCAAATGGTGTTACCACTAGTTGTGGATGTAAAGGCATTTTGTCTAATTTTTTTGGACCACCCATCCTTTGACATCTATCACATTTTATTTTATAATTGGTTGCATCTTTGTAAAGTGTGGTCCAGTAACCTATTGTTAAGATATTTAGAGTTTTCCTCTTAGCTACAAAGTGTCCTCCACATGGCTCATCATGAAAAGCATGGAGGATATCATATGTTTCATCTTAACATACACACCTTCTCATGACTTGGTCTTGGACTAGTGTATAATAGTGTATTGTCAATCCAAGAGAATTGAAAGCTTTTCTCAGCAAGCATTCTTCGATCCTTAGGAGAGAAATGTGTAGGCATTTTGTCAGCTACAAGGTAATTATCTATATCAGCATATCATGGGCTCTTGAAATAAATATGAAATAGATGTTCATCAGGGAATGTGTCATCTATCATAGTAGTATCATTGTTAGCAGTCTGGAGTCTGGATAAATAATCATCTACTACATTTGTTTTCCCTGGCTTGTCAAATTCCTGAAAAAAGAAGTCATCTTGCTAGCCTTCTTGAGATGGAAGGTTTGTTCATAAGATACTTGATTGCTGCATGGTCAGTATGAACAAAGATGGGATATCCTATTACATAATGGCGGAATTTATTCAAAGCATAAAATACTGCCAGTAATTATTTTTCAATAGATGTGTAATTTAGCTCTGGGCCATGTAAACTCTTGTTGATATGGTAAATTACATTTTCAAGGTTATTAGACTTTTGTCCTATGACAACACCTATTGCATAGATAGAAGCATCTATATGTATGTGGAATGGTAAAGACCAATCAGGACCCCTAAGTACTGGTGCAGTTGTTAGAAGTGACTTGAACTACAAGAAGGGTTCATCACAAGTTGATGTCCATGCAGACTCGGCCTCTTTTGTAAGAAAGGTGTATAGAGGACTAGCTATCTAACTAAAATTTTGAATGAAGTTCCTATAATATCCAACATGTCCTAAAATGCATCTATCATATTTTTTCTTGGTAGGCATAGGCAGTGTGAGAACTACCTCATTTTTGCAGGGTCTACTTGGATGCTAGCTTCTGAGATGAAATGTCCCAACACCACACCTTCCTACATCAGCATGAAACATTTCTCACTTTTGAGAGACAGGTTGTGTTCTTGGCATCTGATCAACACTTTTTCCAAGTTCTTCAAAGCCTCCTCAAAAGTAACACCAAATATAGTGAAGTCGTCCATGTATATTTCTATGCAATTATGTGATATATCAGCAAAAATGTTGATTAAAGCTCTTTGGAAAGTAGAAGGTACATTACATAAGCCAAAAGGTAATTCAACTTCTTCATCTTCTTCATTCAGATTAGCAGACTCTCTTAAAAGAAATCTTCCATGTTCATCTCGTCTTCTTCCTCTTCGATGCATGCAAATAATTATGTAAACTTGTGAAGCAAGTTCAGGACTGCATACTACTATCAAGAAAATAGGGAACTATCTAAAAATAAAAAAATGACTCAATAAGGTTCTCATCTTGACACCATGCTCGACAATGGTGCCAAAAATGAACATCCCCAAAATAGGTAATAATAATCGTGCCAAAGCTTCTCCTAGGAATAGTGTATTCAAACTAAGGGTTACTTTTCCTATCATGAAGTGCATTTAAATTGTCAACCTAGGGATGTATACTTGAAATGGGACAACACAATTTGTGCACTAAGTCTCTCAAAGAGTCATATCACTTATGCTATAGGAAGGAAAAATATATGAAAGAGACCTACGTTATTGCTACAGGAAAGTAAACACACATAACTACTTAATAAAATTAATTATGAAAACTGTAAGCTCAACTTAAATCTATTTTATCAACCCAAAGAATTTACTATAATTATCCTTGCAAGTGTTGGAGGAACATACATAAGATATAATGATGCAAGAAGGAAACAATACACTCTACTTAAAATATTGTAAATGTTGAAATCAACTCTAACCTAGTCTAATCTAATCCACCTCCCAAGTGGGCCCCCTTGGTTGGCTTCTGCTAACTACTAACACATAATATGACTCAAAATCACTCCTTCATTATATTTCTAGAAAGTGATTACATCATAATGAAACAATGCACGAAACTAAAAAGCGTAACTTTGTTGTGCAAATGCAACAATAAAATATTTTCCAAACTCTCCTGAGACTAACAATCAAATCCCTTTATATAGAGGATTGATGTTTATTCTAAGCATATCAAAAATTTCTGACTAAATCATGCCATAGAGAAAGGACAATGTAACAACCCATGACAAAATGTAATAAAGTCTAGATGATCGATTCAACAAGATATTGACCACTAAGAAAATATAATAGAGTTATGTTCCTATATTCCCTGAGATGATGGATCCTCCAATGTAGTAGGCATGTCTCATGGTGTCATAACAGTTCTCCCCGTCGTAGCTGGGAATTGAATGTTTCCTCTTTAATCTTTTCGATCCACTCTCAAGCCGCTCCTTTTTCCTAGCAGGTTAGTAGCATATGCGGAGATATATCTAAGTCAACTAGTCAACTCAATCCAAATATTAGAACACACATTCAAATAGTTATATGAAATATTTCGATAGATATATAATGTTTAAAAAAATATGTCACTACTAGCTACCCATAGGCTTTGGTGGTTCTAACTGTACTTATAGTATGATCACAAGTTAAAATACTAAAAGGTTCACAAATGTCTTGGTAATATTTTAAACAAAGTATTAAAATTAACATAAAACAAAGACAAATTATTGTCCCATCAACATGTACTATTTTTGGATCCTTTTTCTTACGTCCAGGATTTTTGAGTCGTGCTTCTTTAATGGCTTTCACATAAAGAGGAACATCTTTGATAGCTTGGAATAGTGGAATCTGGATATGCATGTTTTTTAATTGGTCAAGGATATCAAATGGTGTTTCTTCTTGGGATATAGGTTTGTCCATGGTAATCCTTTGTAGAAAAGGAGAATTAACTAAGGTACAAACATTAGTTTGACTTGGTATATTAGTTGGTAGGATAGTATTTAGAAAAGTAGTTTTTGGAACTGGTTTTGATGCAACAAGAATGTCTAGAATTTCTATTATAATAGGAGGTTCTGGTGCAGGAAGGGTAGTACTAGATCTCAAGTGAATATCAGTTATCTCTAGTGTGTAGGTAGGGTACTATTGAGAATCAGTAGCATACATTGGTTGTTGTTGTTGCTTGTTGTTAGGATTGGGCTGTGGATGAGCACGTAATTGGTTGGCTATGGAGTAGGACTTGTGGTTGCAGGAGGTGGCATTATCGCAGGTTGAGACACTAGGGGTGGTAAGGGTGGATAACCAAGATTTTTATTGGGACATTTTTGAGGTCTTCTCCATTGGTTATATGGTTGCTAATTCCCTTGTGGTGGTTGCCATTGATTTTGAGGCTGTGGCTATTGAGTTTGATGTGGGTTAAGCCACTAGTTCTGTTGATTATTAGGCCAGGCATTGTTCCAAGAAGGTTGGGAGTAATGAGAATGATTTTGATAATTTTGGTTCTGCCATTCATTATTATAAGAATTAGAAAATTGCAAAGAGGCATACCTTGTCTTGAAGCCCATGGCTAGCATTGAGAAACAAAGAACACTTGCTCATCGTCTCCTTCTATTTTCATGTACTCAGTAGGAAGGTGTTGGTTCTCTAAATGTTCCACCAGCTTACACCCATAATATTTATTTTGCTTGCGATAGTGATGGCAGTACTCAACTAGCTGTGCTTCAGAATTTGCATTCTTCTTCTTAGCAGTCATTATATCTAGGTGTATAGAAACATCATTGATGATATCCTGATTGAATTCTTACAACAGGTTTGATATTTCCAGCTTAGAAATGCTCGAGCTATTTCCCTTGGCAAGTGTAGACCGAAATCTTCTTCCCTTCTTTATGGTTGATCTTTAATAGTTGAGGCAAATTTTATTAAGATCATCCCAGGAAGATTGGGATATATCTCCTCCAGCCATGAGGTCTAGTGCTTCTAGGCAGTTATCATTTACTCACCTCAAAAAAATGAGTTTTATTGAATCCTCCTCCAATACATGTTGTGGATTTTTCTACATTTTGTATAATAAGCGTGAAACGTAATTTTCTAGAGTTTCATCTTCCTTTTGTGACATTCAAAAAATGTCATCTCCTCTCAAGTCACCCCCCTTGCAATACTCTTTATATTTTTTTTTTGAAATAGAGTCTACATCTCATCCCAGCTGGTTGTTGCATTAGCCCCTAATCCCATGAACCATCATAGGGTGGACTCCTTCAATGTTTCTGGAAATAACTTTATCTTGTGGCCATCATTGTTGTATTCAAAGCTTTGACAAAGAATGTCAAACTTAAACAAGAAGGTGTCAGGGTCTTCAGTTATTAGGCCATAGAACTTTGGAAGTGTAGCAATGGATATGTTTTTTAGGTTAGCATTATTGATAAGGCTAGGAAGATGAAATGGAAAGGTAGGTTCTCCCATTATTGGAGGTATTTGGAAATAGATTTGCTATTGGAAAGGAACATTAGCTATAGGATTATGAATGACCGGTGCACTTAAAGTGAATTGTCAAGAAAACTGGCCAAAATTTTAGCAAAAGTTCGAAGGTCAACTAGATCAAAAGGCTCTGTGTCAGATGAAGATGTTGTAGGAAATTTAGGACTTGCATCAACAAAAGGTAATTAAAGTTCTTCAAATTCTTCATTCAAATTAGAAGATTCTCTTGGAAGGGATCTACCATGTACATCTCGTCTTCTTCCTCTTCGATGCATGCAAGTAATTATGAAAACTTGTGAAGAAATTTCATGACTGCAAACTACTATCTAGAAAATAGGGAATGATCTAAAAATAAAAAATGACTCAATATGGTCCTCAGCTTGACACCATCCCTGAAAACAGTGCCAAAAATGAACATCCCCATGCTAGGTAATAATAATCATGCCAAAGCTTCTCCTAAAAATAATGTATTCAACTAAGGATTATTTTTCCTACAATAAAGTGTATTTGAATTGTCAACCTAGGAACATATACTTGAAATGGGATAGCATGATTTATGCGCTAAGTTTCTCAAAGTGTCATATCACTTAAGCTGTAGGAAGGAAAAATACATGAAAGAGACTTACGCTAGTGCTGCAGGAAATTAAACATACACAACTACTTAATGATATTAATGATGACAAATGAAAGCTCAACTAAAACCTATTCTATCAACCTAAAGCATTCACTATAATTATTCTTGCAAGTGCTGCAAAAATGTACATGAGTTATAATGCTACAGGAGGAAACAATAAATTCTACTTAAAATGTTGTAAATGTTGAAAGAAACCTAACCTAGTCTAATCTAATGCACCTTCCAAGTGGGCCCCCTTGGTTTGATTTTTCTAACTACTAACACAAAATATAACTCAAAATCACTCCATTATATTTCCAAAAAAACTGATTACATCATAGTGAAAACAATGAACAAAAACTAGAAAGAGTAACTTTGTTGTTCAAATCCAACAATAGTATAATATCCAAATAATTGTAATCTAACAATAATATCCTATTATATAGAGGATTGATTTTTATTCAAAGCATAAAGATAAGGTCTAACTAATTCACACCATAGAGAAAGGAGAATGTAACAGCCCACGATAAAATATCATAAAGACTAAATAACCGCTTCAATGGAGTATTGACTACAAAGAAAATATAGCATAGATATATTCCTATATTCCTTGAAATTATGGTTCCTTCAATTTAGAAGGCATATCTTGTGATATTATAATGGTTCTCCTCATTTCAACTAAGACTTCATCGTTTCCTCATCAATGTTGTCAATCCACTCTCAAGACACTCCTCTTTCCTGGCAGGTTAGTAGCACATGCAGATATATATTCAAGTCAACTATTCAACTTAATCCAAATGTTAGAAAACACATTCAAATAATTATATGAAATACTATGATAGATATATAATGTTTAGCAAAATATTTCACTACTATCTACCCATAGGTTTTGGTGGTTATGACTGTACTTATAACATGATCACAAGTTTAAATACTTAAAAGTTTCATAAGTGTTTGAAAATGTTTTAAAACAAAGTATAAAATCAACATAAAATAGAGACAAATTATTTCCCCATCAAGATTGTTTCCATCACGTAGGTTTGATGGAGTTGGTTTTTTTCCTAGGGGAATACTGTCTGTTTAAGGTTCCTTTTAGCTCCTTAGGTTGTAAGGGCTCTGGTGGTCATTTTGGAATGCATGAACCTCGACATATTCAAGTTCTCTTTCCTTCTAGAATGGGAATACAAAATCCTCTTAGGTGTAGGTGTTAGAACTTTCTCCATTTCTAGATTCATAAGAGTCAAACATCATGGAATTAAATTGGACAAGAGTTTCCTCCATATTTTGAAGATGTGAACTATAGGCGTTGATTCCACGTCCGTCATTGCCTTGGTGTGGATTTGGAGCCCCAACATAATTCACAACAGTGATCTCATAGGCATTGGCATTATCTGTAGATATGCTACCATTTTTGGGTTTGTAACCACCCTAATTTGGTCTTCTCTAACTATAGACCCTATTTTTCTTAAGTGTGATCACACCCCCAATTATGTCCAGACAAACTCTACAATCGACTGACATAATTCTTTCAAATTAGATTTAATCTCCTAAGTGATCTAATCACTAAATTTTATTAATAACCTAAGCCAATCAATTCAATTCAAAACAATTCAAATCAAAACATTGCTAAGGTAATTAATTTAAAAGGAATTAAATAAAATCCCTATTATACCTTATCACTTGCAAAAACCTATCCTCTAGCCTAAATTAATCTAATTAATTGGCTATAGTCCTGATTAATTATCAAAGCAATCAAAAGCTTAAATAATTAATTTTCCTATTAATGAATGAATATATTAAATATAATTTATTTCATTAATATTCCCTCTAACCTAACCTACCTCAACCACCTTAACCTTGGGTTCAAACTCATCCCAACCTATTCTCCCCCATGCTAATCCTATTGTAAACCCTAACCCTAATCCTAAACTCTCCCTAATGATGTCACATTCCTAATTTTGTGATTAGAAATTTAACCCACTCCTAAAAGTCCAAGTTCTCAAGCTTGACCTTAAACCCTCACCCATGCTTCTTAAACCCTCACCATGCCTCTTAAATGCTCTCATTTAATGCATATTCCCTTCACCCATACCTCATTAATGCTCCCCTCATTAATGCCTCTTACATCCACCATTAATGCTCTTACATCTCCATTAATGGCTTCCTCTCTCCTCTCACTCTCAACTTCCTCTATAAATAGGATGAATTTTGAGCACAAATGTCATGCCCAAAAATTTCGCGTCCAAAAACGCAACAACTTTTTTTTTTGAAAAGTAAAATTAAAGCCAAGAGGGTCTAAGGGGAATCATGACTATGTGTCAACCTCCCTCAACCCAAGGTCGCCTTCTAAGGTTAAAATTACACAAGGTGATATTTAATTACAGATTTTCCTAGAGTTAAATCTAGGCTAATGTTCAAGGACAATACAAAGTAAGGTTCTATGATTTTGCGTGTCATCCCCTTTTATTTTAATAGAGTTTGATGATGTGGAGAGGAAGACTCCCTATGCTTAGTTTCCAGGGACAATCGGTAATCTAGAAGGTTGGTAGTTTATAGATATTATGTTATTAAATGCCCTAGGGCAGGGCACTTACGTAATATTATTTTTATGATGACCAGTATACTGGCCACATATATTGGCCACATAAAAATAACATTATAAGTCCCTAAGTTTAAATTTAAAACTTTTATTTAGACTCCCCCCAAATAAAAATTCCTAAATTAGATTATTAAATTATCATTTAATCGATGACTGCGTGAAATTGGATTTCGTAGAAAATCTTATAACTTAAATTTTAAGGCTAGAAAAACTAGTTAAAAGATTAAAAATAATTTAATGTTGAACTATAATTTTCAATAGTTCAATTAATATTTTATTTTACTAAAACTTTGATTCTCAACAAATCTCATTTTAAAAGGCAATCTCAAAGGAAAATAATAATGTTTATAGATTTGTCTATTGAGTACAACTATACCATACCGGTAATTAATTACTAAAATTTAATTTATCACAATTCAACTAATAAAGTCTCTATAAGTTATTATCCTAATGTTAAAGAGAAATTAATTAATTTAATTTATACACCCCAACATTACTATACTTGCTATAATTTTATTTACCCACTGACATGTATTAAAACATCTCATTTTAAAAAAAGGTTAACCTTACAATTACCTAGTAAAAGGCCCTATATAAACAAAATGGCATGAGATTAAATCTCCTCATTAAAAGATAATCTAAAGTTAAAGGGAGAGGTTATGTTTTTAAAAGAACAAGTTTTATTTTCTCTCTCATTTTGGAATCCCTAACCCTAATTCGAAATTAGGGTTAGGGTCCAAATAGAAAGTAGCTAAAACCCCTTTTTTTGTCTTTTCATTATTCTCTTTCTTCCTTTTTTTGTTTTCTTGCAGGTCTGCAAATTTATGGAGCCCAAAGGAAGGAGATGCCACAAGGGAGGATATACATTTAAATATATATACATACTCACATTGTTGTGAGTATATATATTTAAATATATCTATACATAAAAAAAAATGTTGTGGCGGTGATTTTCACTGTTATGTGCAGGGATTTTGTTTTAAACTGAAAACGGGTGCGAAAGGTATGGCGGGGGGTGTCCACCCATCTGCTGGGTGGCTGAGCCCCCATAGCCGACACAGTCGGTGGCTCTGCCACTATTGTGACGGTCTGTGGCGGTCGTGGCCACCACAGCCGGTGGGGGGTTTTACCCTCCCCACGTGGCTCTCCTTAGAGAGGCCGCAGGGTGGGGTGGGCTTCGGCCCACCCTGCCCTAAAATTTTTATATATTTTTATTTTATTTTATTTAATAATTTTTTTTTTGTGTTAATTTTTTAATATTATATATATATATTATAATGACTTGCAAATATGTATGTATGTATGTATATAATATATATCTCACTATTTTTTTTTTGTTTGTTTAAAAACCAACATTAAAGGAATACATGTATATATATTATTATTTTTTAAACAAGGAAAGAGATATAGATTTTTCAATATGTAAATATGTGTGTGTGTGTGTGTGTGATATTTACAAAAATAGCACTTGCTGCTAATGTTTCTTTGATTAAAAAGGAGAGGAAAAACAAATTTCATTGGGGATTCCATTTTATCAATATGAAAATAAATAAGCATAGTTATGGTAGCATAAACATGTGTACATGACAGATTTTTTTATTTATAACAGTATATACATGATTCAAATAACAGGTTTAGGTAAGTTTTTATATTATTTTTATTTACTCCTAATTCCTTCTTATTACAGCAAATAACTTTCACACTAATAAAATGATTTGAAGAGTAACTAACTAGTGGTCTTTGCACAAATTTATTTTTGCAACATTAAGGAACATAAAATAACAAGATTTATAAAATCTCTATCTTAACGTTGAAAGGAAATTTTATTTACTCAAGAGCCAAATACAAATACATGGAGTTGTCAATGCTAATAGTTTCTTACAAATATATTTTCAAGAAATACATGAATCAGCCACATGACTTTAAACAATACTCTCATCATCTTGCATATAATTAGACAAAAGATCATGGCTTTTCATATGTACATAGTAAATAGGTCTCTTTCTTTCTAGTTCATTCCAAGCTTCAATAAGGCTCCAACTTCAAATCTGTAAATCAAAACCAAGGGACACAAGAAACCATGGGTTGCTCTCCAACCAACCTAGGCCTCTTATGAGGCCACCCCCAATCTTGGGGAACCAAACAAAGGTGGGTAACAAACATACCACAAACAAAAATAAAAGAGAGACATGAACAACAAACATAAAACTCCCATTCCCAAAGGCTTACACAATGGATCACTCAAAGATCCTATATGGGGTGAAGTGAACCAAATACCCAAGGGAGAAGGCCAAACCCAAAACTTAAAATCTAAGCCCTCACATGGCTGCCCAAACATTTCCTTGCTCATTATCAACCAAGAACAACAACATACCCTTATGACCCCCAAATAAAGTAACAACAAGGGAGGCTTCATGGAGCCCATACTCCATGATTTTTCCCTCTCCTCCTTGAGGAGAGACTCTACACCAAGGGCTGTCATAACTCCTCCACCCCCAAGGCTACTCTTCCCTCCCAAGGGTGAGTGAGCTTTGAAACTCCCATTAACAACATATACAAAGAAAGAAAAATAAATGCATTGCAATAACATCAACATAAAATTTACAAGTTCAAAGCTCCAATCATCCCATAAAACACATGCAACAATCCATCTTTTGCAAGAACAACATAAAACAAAAAGAAGAGAGTTGCATCAAGTCCACCAACCTAGAATCCAAGTTTTAATTCCTCCTTCCAAGATCACCAACTCTAGCTATGTCTCTAAGTTAGAGAGTGCTCTCCAACATGGAGAGTTCCCACTAAAAAGCCACTAGAAAACTCATGGGGAGTAGGAAAACCCTCCAATGGGTCCCTCTTCCCTAAACTCTTACACCTTACTAAAAATAGATCCAAAAAGGGGAACTCTAAAAAGGTGAAAAATATCTTTGCACAAAGATGGAAGGGTGGTCTATCCAAGGTCAAGCCTCATAAGAGTTGATTTTCGTCCAACTTGAAAAACCAAATTTTTGGAAGGGTCACATGGTCAACCAGAGGCTACCCTAGGGTAAAAATGGCCCTTAACTATTATTATAACAAGTGGGCTACCTAAAAATGACCCCAACACACTCCTAGACACTTTCTAACCCCTCCAAAAGTCCACTTTAAGAATAATTTCGAAAACCCAATGAAATGACCACACCCCCATCTCCTAAACCAAGGTATGCATATGGGGATTCACTAAAGTACTCATCTAGGTAGGTGGACAACCATTCTGAAGTTGACATGTCATGGCCTTAAGTACAAAAAACAAGTGTCAAATGACACACACAATATTTACACATCACTGGGCCATGTCATATCCACTTAGGCAAAACTCACAAGGAAATAAGAAATACATTTAAGGACTACATTTCCAAAATCAACCATATACATTTATGAATTAAATCATGATACAATGAGGCCATGTCTCATTAGATGTAATCTTGGCTCAAACTGAGTTCACATATTCCTTTGTTTGGTTCCCCGAATAAAATACCATGGTCTCATACTTGCACACTCAATTAAAATATTAGTAGTCCAAGGAGATAAATATACATCATAAGAAAATAAGAAATATTCAGAACTTAAGGAAAACATCAACATACTAAGTTTATTATTTAAGATCACAAGAATATAAGCATTTAACATAAGGTAAGATTCACATTGCATAATATCAAAATTTAATATCCATTTCTAATAATTCTCCAATCATCAATAACCCATAACAAAATCATAATGTGTTTCCAAATCAATTGTCTCAAAAATAAATGTCCATAATAGAAAACATCATAGAGTCCATAAGGTGCATCATAAAGTATCATGTGTCCAACATCCAAAATGAACAATCCATGACATAAAGCATAAAATCCATAAGGTCCATAGTGCATCAAAATGTAAAGTATCATATGCTAAATCTATCATAAGCAGAAAAACTAGAAAACTACGATGGGGTTTGGGGCGAGGCCTCACAACAAATGGCCCTTAGTTTTCAAAGTTGAAAGCATTGTTATGATGTTGAGATAACTATGAAATCATGTTGCATCTTAGCTTTGTCATTATGCATTATTTTTATCTTTATTTTTAGAGCTAATATGTATGTTTCTTGAACATTTAGATTAGTTTTTATTCAAATCTTTCATTCTTAGGTTGTATATGTCATTGATTTGTGCATAATCTGAGGGCATGATTATTGCATTCTTCAAACTCCTAGATAGGAAGCAATAGATCAATTTTAGTGATTTAGATGAAACCCTTGCTTTTTATGCTTTTTCACTAATCTAATGATCTATTGAAGTGTTGTGTCTTTATTAATAGGTGCATAAAATCACACACACATTTCTAGCACCCACCGTGGGGCCTAATTTAAAATTTTGCCTCATTTTGTATCCATTTTTCACTAATTTGTCTTCACAGGTTTCAGGTACAGGCTCATTTTTGGTGATAAAGGCTCACATCCCAGATATGCCCTCGCATCGCAGAATCTAGGCTCACATCCCAGATTGAAGGCATTATATTTTTTCATTAGTATACACAAGGAAAAACATGATCTACACCATCGGTTTACACTACATCGATAGACAGGGCACAACACAACCCAACGCCAAGGTTATCCGATACTGCCAAGTTCAAAGCATCCCAACAAACACTATTCAGTGTTACTCAATGAAAAAAAGGATAAAGGAACCCGATGAGTAACAACAGTGCAACCCAATGGAATAATAAAGAGAGGAACCTGATAGATGAAGGGAACCCAAAAATTAGTTCAACAGAGGAATGCTGACAAACTTTCAGTTCAACCCGACGACAAAGAACTGACAGTTAATTACATCCCACGAAAAGTGGATCTAACTTTCCATGTCAGATAAAACACTAAAGTTGTATATTTAGCTTCTTGATTTGTTTTAAATCCATTATGTGTGGAGGAAGAAATGTAATTATTATTGTTTTAATTAGTTTATTGATTTAAAACATGCAAACTAAAGATCAAGGTCAAGTTGTATACCTTGGATTTAGAGTTAACATTGTAATGCGTGATTCTAGAATAGGTCAAATAATTGTATAAATAGATTCTCAATCTATTGTGAACATGTTGTTCGATGATGATTGTAGCCACTAAGAGAATCTAAGGATCAAACAAGAGAATTCATGTAGAAGGATAGAAAAGAATCAAATCAGTTTCAAGAACAAGAACACAGGCTACCGATGAGCAGAGAAAAGGTATTCATCAATCACTATAGGTGATATTCTTATTATGAGAGATTTAATGGATCTGTGATAAAAAATAATAGATTTCATACAGTCAGGTCAACATAGTGTACTCATTCTAACAAGCATAGTGCACTTAAGAAATCTTTTTGAGAAAGGTGGACCTAATAGTCCAATTATAAATCTCTTAACCAAGTGCATAGTTAAATTAGTTTTGCTAAAGCTCTTAACATAGTATATCTTAACCGGTATCTAATTTAATACTCCTAAAAGGGTAGATCATCATAAGTGATCAATTATAAGCCTTTACCGGCTCCCTTCCATTCTACAGATAGTGAAGGTTTGTGGGTGCCATCCCCACCACAGTTTTTACTTCTTAACAGGAGTTTTTTGCAATATCATATCATGTGTTATGTGTTTATTACTTTCATGAATGTTTCTATGAATGTTGCAAACAATTAAAGATTATGAATTAATACTACATGCATAAGAAGAACATCAGTAATGGTCTGTAATAAATTAAAGAATAATTGCTAATGATCAATGGTGAAAAGTGTTAAAAGTTTTAAAGGTACTGATTCAACCCTCCCCTCTTAGTACTACTTCCCATTAATCCCAACAATTGGTATTAGAGCTAAGTCTCTTCTTAGAAATCTTAAAGGCTTAAGAGAAAAGATCATACAATGGAGAAGTGAAAACTTCATAAGAATATTGAGAATAAAAATCTTGAGATACAGATGTTCTATGAATAGTATAAAGAAGCAAGAATTAGGATGAGAGAACTGTTGGATGAGAGAAAAGGTATGGCAACCCAGAGCAATGAAAAAGATTATCAAGAAGAAGAGATTCTAGATTTCTTTGAATCTTAAGGATCAAATATAAGTAATGCATTAGATACATCAGAAGAGAACATCACAAGTCTAAAGGAGATCAATCAACATCTGACAGAGAAAATAAAGATGCTGCAAATTGGTCAAGAGACACAGATGGTAAGAATGATTGATGTGATGAGCTCTGCTAGACAAGTTGAAATAGAAAGAGCACTAGCTATTGATGACATAAGGAAGATTGCATAGAAAATACAAGAGAAGGAGTTAGAAATTCAAAGACATGTTGAGCATCACCATGAGATTAAAAATCAGATTATTCTTATGAGTCAAGAAGCAAACATAATGAATATAGAACTCATTGAAAGAGTACAGGCTATCGATGAACTAAGAGAAGAGAATGAGAAACTAAAGCATGAGGTTAGAGTTCAGCAACAACATAATGAAATTATCAGAAAGGCTGAAGAAAGAAATAAGAGAATGGCTGATTTTCTGGAAGGACACCGAAGAGTCAACAACAACAACAACAGTCTAGGCTTTACCAAAAATGAAGAATAGTCTAATCAAGCCAATTCAAAGAATATATATGAAAATTCAAGACAAAGAAAGCTGACATGCAAGCACTATGGAAAGCAAGGCCACACATCAAATATATGCTAAGGCAAAATGAAAGGTATTCCTAAATCTACATCTTCATTCATAGGATTTTGTTATAAATGTAACAAGAAAGAACATAAAGCATATGAATGTAAGTCTAAGATGGATCAACCAAAGAAGGAAACCTATATAAAAATATTTTCCTACATGCAAGATGAATGGGCATACAACTATTGAATGCTAGAAAAATAAAAGGCAAGTATGGAATCGTAAAGGTCAAGAACCTACCTATCAACCAAAGAGAATCGGTAATCAATATGTATGGGACTACAATACTTGGACTAACTGTATATCATGTGGTAGATATGGTCACATTGCTAAAAACTGCATGAGAGCATGGACCAAAAGGTCTAGAGGCTAGACAAACCCTAGAATTTCATGCTTACACTATCACAAAGTTGGTTATCTCAATAAAGATTGCAAAGACCGAATGACAAAGAAAAGAACATATCCCAATGGAAACACCATTGAAGATATCCAGAGGGCTAGAGACAAAATGTGGAGAAAAGCTTCAAGCAATGACGAAGCTGGACCAAGCAATGCAAATAGTGAGACCCCATCCAATGGATCTGATGACATCAACACCCCCATTTAAGATGAACAAGTAAGTATGGAACTACACTACATCAAGTCATATTTTGCAACAGTTCCATTATATAAATTGATACATAGTCAAAATCTGCATAAATAAAGATGCATATTATGTTACTTGTTACAATTCTGAGAAAACAACCCCATTGGTATACACATACCAAAAATCATCGGTGAATATAATGGATGAGATTTCTACACTTACCGATAATTATCAGTCAACACATTAAATGGCTAAGTTGCTAATGTAACCTGACACCCATCAGTAAGGAAGCAAAGTTATAAAGTTGTCATGACAGAATATCATATCTATTGGTAAAAGAAAAAATCTCAAAAGCCATTCCAAGCACCCTGACAACATCGATGATGATTTTGAATTTCTTCTCGATGAACTCCCTCTTCATGTCCTAATGATTCATTGAGAATTTATGACAGACTTAGGGTAAAAGTCTATAAATACTCGATGGGAGCACTTCATTTTGCACCCGTGATTTGAAGAGAAAAAGTAGAGTGAAAATAGAGTGATTAAAGAGCAGAAAGCAGAGCGTCCTTGACTCAATCTAGCACATAGCAAACAGATCATTCACTAGTTCATGGATCGAAGTAAGTACCAAGGGCACCGAAAGAACTCTGTCGTTATTTTTCAAGAAAGCCCTAAAACTTGAAAAATAATGGAAACCACTTCAAAAGCCACTAAGATCAAGAGTGATAAGAAGAATGTGGTTAAGTTAATTAAGAACAACACCTGTGTGGAGCCCAAATATAAGATATGCCAGAGATTGCATCGCAACCTGATGAAATTGACACATTTTCTAAGATTCCACCTAGGGTTTTTCTAATAGAGGACTTAAGGTCCTATATTCACTGTAAGATTGTTGAGATAGGTGATCTGGAGATGGATGAAGCTTACAAGAATATTTGTGATAGAAGGAAACCTAAAAGATGAACATAAGAATCTAAGTAAATTCTATGCAAGGAATATTAAAAACAAGGCAAGGAGAGCTGTGCTAAATGCAATGTTTGCAAGAGGGAGACTTGGAAGAAGGCAAAGCTAGGGAGAGGAAGGTTGAAAAAAAACATTTTTTAAGAGAAAGGCTAAGGGAGTTGTGGATCAGCATGATGAAAGAATGGATGAAAGCTCAGAGGGTTATGGGCCCACCACGCACCATGCTTCCGCTGCCTACAAGTTGTGAAAACAAGGAGGGAGGAAAGCAAATGTTAAATGCTAAAAAGATAGATAACACACTGATTTGCACAAATGTATAACTTTAATGTAAGTTAAAATATGTAAAGAAAACTGTGCAAAGTAAGAATGTTTAAGTATATGTTGTGCCAAGAAATATAGGTTGTGCCAAGAAAGGCTAAGGCTTGCGCAAGGGAAAGGTAATGAATGAAAAGATAATGAGGAGCAAAGAAGAGAGGTGAGGAGAGTAACAGAAGTCTGCGCAAAGATAAAGACTACTCACAGAAAGATCTTAAAGAATCACAAGCTGCTATGCAATGAATAATATATTTAAAAAATGATTGAACAGAATAATAATATATATATATATATATATTGAATTCTGTAGATAATAATGGAAGAGAAATGTTGATATTTAATCCTGTAGTGATGAAAGAGAGATGAATAAACCAATATTAATCCTACAAGAAATCAGAGATTTATAAACCAGTAACAAAGATATAATAAACAAAAATAAGTGAAATGTTTAAAATCTACAAGAGCATAAAAGAGAAATTTAGGACAAAGTATAATAGCCAATGTAAGATATGATGCATGGAAAGGTAAACAAAATATATATAATAACAAAAAAGAGATAAAATTTTTGAATCCTGTAGATCAATAGAATTTTGAATAAAAATTTGGGAAACCTGCACACAAATTCAATTTTTTTCCTAATAAGATTAGTAAAAAAATATGAAATAAACTCTCTCAAGAGGTCTCCAAAATTTGGAGTGCTCCAAGATATGGTAGCTCCTTCACCTGTACACTCAAAAATGGATTAAACCAACCTACTCTGATACCATGTTGAAAATAACAACAAAATGAGGAGGAGCAAGGAAATTTTTTAAACCAAAGAGCAAGGAGTAAAGAGATATACCATGAATAAATCAGAAAACTAGGAGCATTCACCAAAAGAAAGACAAGGAGACAAGATTTTGAAGTGGGAAAAGCGTAAAAAAATCCCTGTGAATGAATATGAATGGGAAAATTGCCTAAGAACGTGTGTGAGAGAGAGAGTCAAGCTCATACAATGAGTCACTTGAAGTGACAAAGTGCTACAACTAGTGCTTGTGTTATAAAGAATGAGGAGAAGCATCTCTTAAGTAGAGATGGAAGAATGAGTTTGAAGTGTAACTCCTATGAGCATGTGAGCCAAATTCATAAAGTGTGTGCCACTTTTTTTATTTCTTCTTAGGGAGGAATCTAAGGGATACCTTGGTTTATCCCATTTAAATAATACAACCAAGGGATAATAAAATTCTTAAAATGAATTATCCTCACAAAAGGACAAAATAGGTGTAGGGATTCCATAGGAATCTCCTACTTACATAATGCAAGTAAAGATTAATTTCTAACACCCCCCTTTAATCTTTACTTGGGGTTCTACAAAAATCTATAACTTGATAATCTTTCTCGTAGTAGAGGAGGTAAATTTGCTTGTCTTCATTTTGTGTTAATATGAGGTGATGGTGAATTGATATATGCTTTGATCATGAAATAGGGGTCCTTTGAGTGTTGCAATACACAGGTTTAGGTGCTTGTTGAGATAGGCCCAAATGTTCAAGTACACGTTGAGATTGATCATAGTTTCTTCTCCAAGAAATATTACCTGAAAAATGATAATAACCACAAGTGGATCTCCCATAATTGGGATCTCCTTTTAGATATGAATCAGTAAAATCTGACAAAGTAAAAATAGATTGAGAATCATTAAATACATCATTCATTTCATAAAGAGATTTGGTAAACCAAATGAAATCATCACTAGATGCAAAATCAAAAGTAGAGCTAGTATAGTCACTATCAATAATATTACCATTATCATAATGAGGAAGATTGGAGTTTAGAGGAGGTTGGTCCTCCATAATAACTATTTGAGTGTCATGAAATTTATAATCCACTTTGGAGAAAATAGGAACATCATCTCTTGTAATACGTGATGGCAAAGTGACATTGAGAAACGTATCAATAATTTCATCTTCTTGTTCTAAAATATCATCAAAAGCAGAATATGTATGAGAATAAGAAACATCATCAAACTGTAACATGTTATCTCTATGAGGAAAATAGGTAGCTAGGGGATCATCCCAAAAATAAGCATCATCATATGGGTCATCCCAAATAGGAAAATCATTTAAAGGATAAATAGTGTCACAATGCGATGTAAAAATTTGATTTGCTTGATTAATAAGAGGAAAAGGTTTCTCATGAGTTTGAAATGTGCTCTCCAAGACATGCCAGGCCTGATGAGCCTCAGTACAATCTGAGATAAGATGATATAAATCTGGATTTAAAGAGAATCCAATTAGACCAAATGCTTCCTCATCTTTGAACTGCCAGGTATCCTGGTCATCCTGAGGAGCGGTGGATGCTGGTTTCAAATTTGGTGTAGAAACAATAACCAAAAGATGTCAAGATTTAAGAATATCAGACATGTGTGTCTTTCAAAAAATATAATTGGAGCTTGTAAGTTTAAATTGCGGCATTAATGATTAAATGAAAGTGGGTTTAAGATGAAATTAAAAAATATTAAGCGAGACCAAATGAAACAGTTTAACTTTTGATTAAATAAATTTTAAGCTTAAACTTAAATTGAAAAACTTTGAGAATGAGAGATTAAAAAAAATACAATAAAAAAAGAGAAACTAATGATTAAGTCTGCTACAATCCTGCAAGAAATTAGAACATAGATGATAAAACTAATATAAAAAAGATGAAGAGATGAATTAAAAATTGAAAAGATATAATAACAGAAATGATTTGATTTTAAAAAACCATAAGGAATCTAAGAGGCATTTAAAAGTGTTGTACCAGACCTACAAAGAACCTTATAAAAATGATTACCTGCATAAAACTAAATAAAAGTTAGGTTTCTTATGTAAAAAAAAGACACCTGTAGTGAGAAAATGTTAAATAATAATGGAGATTTAATTTAAAGAAACAAACATATGATTCTAAATAGCAAAGAGTCTGTTCTCCCTACAAATAGCGAATGACAAAAGACCAATGCTTCACTATGTTTGGAGAGGTTGCGCAGAAGATGAGATATGATAGAGAATAATATAAATCTAATGTAATAATTTTCTAGGTGGAAGAGTCCTGAAATCTGTGAAAGGAATAGAGTAAGAACCTGCATAAGAATGATGAAGACAACAAGACAATTCTTTTAAAAACAACAATATAAATGTTTATTTAAATAATAATAAGAAACTATGGACCATAACAAAATTAAAAACAATACAGCAATATAAATATATTAAAATAAACAGAAGTATATGCACTATTCTCACGCAGGAAGCAAGGGGATATGAGGAGAGGGCATCCTAGAGGGAGGAGGGCAACAACAACAGAAAAATATGCACATGAGGTAGAAGGAAGAAATGAGAATGCATCACCAAAATTGTACAATGCAATAAGGAAAGGTTGCAGACAAGTTGCACAAAGTAATGATAATGATGTACCACCTAATGGTGAAAAAAAATGCTTTGTGCTGCAATAACCTTAGCTGCACTAACTAAACGCTATGCAAGGAATATTAAAAACAAGGCAAGGAGAGTTGCGCTGAATGCAATGCTGGCAAGAGGGAGGCTTGGAAGAAGGCACAGCTAGGGAGAGGAAGGTTAAAAAAAAACATTTTTTAAGAGCAATGCTAAGGGAGTTGTGGATCAGCGTGATGAAAGAATGGATGAAAGCTCATAGGTTTATGGGCCCACCACGCACCACGCTTTCACTGCGTACAAGTTGCGCAAACAAGGAGGGAGGAAAGCAAATGTTAAATGCTAAAAAGATAGATAACACACTGATTTGCATAAATGTATAACTTTAATGTAAGTTAAAATATCTAAAGAAAGTTGTGCAAAGTAAGAATGATTACCTATATGTTGTGCCAAGAAATATAGGCTGTGCCAAGAAAGGCTAAGGCTTGCGCAAGGGAAAGGTAATGAATGAAAAGACAATGAGGAGAAAAGAAGAGAGGTGAGGAGAGTAACAGAAGTCTGTGCAAAGATAAAGACTGCTCACAGAAAGATCATTAAAGAATCACAAGTTGTTGCGCAATGAATAATAGATTTAAAAAATGATTGAAGAGAATAATAATATATATATTGAATTCTATAGATAATAACATAAGAGAAACCTTGATATTTAATCCTACAATGATGAAAGAGAGATGAATAAACCAATATTAATCCTACAAGAAATCAGAGATTTATAAACTAGTAACAAAGATATAATAAACAAAAATAAGTGAAATATTTAAAATCTGCAAGAGCATCAAAGAGAAATTTAGGATAGAGTATAATAGCCAAGGTAAGATATGATGCATGGCAAGGTAAACAAAATATATATAATGACAAAAAAGAGATAAAAATTTTGAATCCTGTAGATTGATAGAATTTTGAATAAAAATTTGGGAAACCTACACACAAATTTGATTTTTTTCCCAATAAGATTAGTAAAAAAACATGAAATAAACTCTCTCAAGAGGTCTCCAAAATTTGGAGTGCTCTAATATATGGTAGCTCCTTCACCTGTACACTCAAAAATGGATTAAACCAACCCGCTCTGATACCATGTTGAAAATAACAAGAAAATGAGGAGGAGCAAGGAAATTGTTTAAACCAAAGAGCAAGGAGTAAAGAGATATACCATGAATAAATCAGAAAACTAGGAGCATTCACCAAAAGCAAGACAAGGAGACAAGATTTTGAAGGGGGAAAAGAATAAAAAAACCCCCGTGAATAAATATGAATGGGAAAATTTCCTAAGAACGTGAGAGAGAGAGAGAAAGAGAGAGAGAATGAGAGCCAAGCTCATACAATGAGTCACTTGAAGTGACAAAGTGCTACAACTAGTGCTTATGTTAGAAAGAATGAGGAGAAGCATCTCTTAAGTAGAGATGGAAGAAGGAGTTTGAAGTGTAACTCCTATGAGCATGTGAGCCACATTCATAAAGTGTGTGCCACTTGTGTTATTTCCTCTTAGGGAGGAATC
>MU224853.1:65947-98257 GCA_018584345.1 Thuja plicata | reverse complement strand
GATTGAACATCTATATATACTAGTTTCTAGGTCCATTCTTGATTCACGCTTTTCAAGTTAACTCTAGATTCAAGGTTTACAACTTGACCTTGATCTTTAGTTAGTTATGTTTTAGATCTATTAGGATTCTTTAAAAAATTTACAATATACTTGCTTGACCCTCAAGTAATGATTTAAAACAAATTAAAACTCTATAAATAGAATTATGATGTTTTATCTGATGTGGAAAGTCAGATCCACTTTTTGTGGGTTCTCTAACTGACTGTTGGTTTTGATGCTTGGGCTGCTCTCTCAGTTTGTTGAGTTTATTTCATTCTTTTCTCTTTTGGGCTTCTTCTTTGTCGGTGTCCCTATATTGAACTATTCATCGGGTTCCTTTCCTTTTCTGCCCTGTCGGCGATGTTCATAAAACTATACCGTCAGTTTGGTGATTTTGGATCCATCGGTGATGTTTCGTCGGTGATGTCCTTTATGTTTTGTCATCATTTCAACACTTAACAGTGTTTTTTGGGAAATTCTATACTTAACATTTTCATGACAAGCATTGTCATCTTTTCAGGTATGCAGTGTGTTGTCTGTCGGGTATGCCTATACCAATGACCTTTATCATGTTTTTCACTTAAGCATACTAATGGAAAAACTTAATGTCATCAATCTCCCCCTCTTATATTAGTATCAAAAACTGATATGTACAACATACTTAATGTATTAGTATGTACACCTATGTATACTTCATCCTTAGTCATTTCGTGACTCCCCCTATGCATATGCCAGTAAGTGTAAGTTTATGTACATATAATCGCCTTCCCTTTTTTTGTTTCCTTTTTCTGATATTTGATATATTGTACATATCTATTCCTGCTGTACATACAACATACATATCCTTTTCCTCCATTTTTTGAGAATAAGGGCAAAGGTACTTACAACTTGTCAAAAATGTGGCAGTGTGAGGCTTTGATTTCCTCCATCATTTTTTCCCATTTCTCCTTCAAATTTTTGAGAGGCATGTGCTCAAGTGATATCCTCACATGCATATCATAGATGTTGTCTACCATAGACATCTCCTGGGTCATGATTAGATTCCTTGCATCTGTAATGTGTTGTTGCAGAGTAGTGAGGTTTGGAAAAATGTGAGCCTGCAGCTCGGTAACCTCATTTCTAAAATGTGTCTTTGCATCCCATATTTCTTGTATTAACCTATTTACCTTTATGATCTTGTCATGATGCAACTTTATTGCATTTGCATCAGAGGTTAAACTTTTTTCACTTACTGTCAGATCTTAATCTAATTGGGACAACTTTTAACCATTCTCTTTTGTGAAATTGTCAAGTGTGCACAATTTTTGAACTGAGGTAATAGCTTCTGTAATTATTGGTTCTAATTAAATTGCTAATTCAGAGAGCTTTACCTTGTTTTTTGCCACTTTTTGGCTGATCTTCTCAAATAGTTTGAGTTGATACTTCTTCTCTTCCCATTCACCCATTGCCTACTCTACTTCTACACTTTGAGTGGTGATGGCATTGGTAAGAACTGTAATTTGTTTCATGACTGATATGTCATTTTCAAGTTTTACCTCAGGAACAAGTTGATTTAGTATATCCCTAGCTTTGTCAAGTGCTTGGGCTTCCCTATGTGCTTTTCTCATTTTCTCCTATAGGGATTTTCTTTGACATATCACTCCAAACTTTTGAAGTGTTTTAGTATCTAAAGTTGATACATCTCACTTGGGTATTTCAATCACCTCATCAAGTGTTACAACCAAGATATATTTCTTTATTACTTTCTTATTCTTCTTCTTTTGTTGGGAGATAGATTGGTGAACTACCATTTGTAAGTCTTGAGATTGAATTGATTTGGTAGGTGAAGGTCAAGAAGATGAAGCTTCTTATTGCTTCTATTTAGAGTCCACCTGTTGGTTGTGTGAAGATGTCTCTTCAGTGGCCTTGGGTGTATCAACAAATTTTTATTCCTTTTCCTTCATGCTATCATCTTGCTTAACTTCTTCACTCTTTTCTTTTTCTTCATCCTTTCTCAATGTTTCATCCTTGTTAGTATCTTCTCCTTTGTCTTTTTCAATAGACAACTTTTGTTGAGTGTCGGTTGCATCCTTCATCTCTGTGTCTGTATCCTTTTGTGTGTCTGATGCATCTTTAGTTTCATCATTACCTATGTCCTCAGGTATGTTATCATCTTTCTTAGATGATTTCTCCTACTAGAGTTAATATCAATAGCTTCTATCAATATTTTCATGTTGGTTAGAGTGTTTACCTCTGCAGTGTCAGTAAGTGTGTCCTATCCTTTGGTATCACCTTGTGTAACCGTTACATCTTCATCTTTTTGCATGTGTTCTGTAGGGTCTTTTCTTATAATGTCATTCATGATATTATCCAACCATGTTTCATCATTGACATCCTCATTTATGTTACCTTTTAATTTCAATTCTTCTTTGGTAACCTCTGGTTCATTATCCAAGTCAATATGAGGTGGGCTTGGTGGAATTTGGCTTTCTTCACTTTGTGTTTTGTCAAGAGTAGTGTCAGGCATTACTTTATCTGCAACTTCAGTATTCTTGTGGCCTGTTGTTTCACTCTCTTCTCTATCCAATTCAACTGATGATTCACTTTTTTCATCTCTAATGATGATGTGTTCTTTCTCTGGGCCAGCTTCCTTAGTGGGATTTTTGAGTACTTTACACCACTTCTTGATGCTTTTTTGATCTAGCTCAATTAGCTTCCCTTGAAGGAATTTGTATCCTCTCATTTTGGGTGAGAACTCCTTTCCATATTTTTTCATCATTTCATCTATTTCTTCCTTCTTTGAATTAGAAGGCATAAGAGTAACAAGTACTCTTTCCCTTATCTCCTTTTCTGCATGAAGTGCAAATGTCCATCTTGCAGACAATCTGTCCGTTAGCTCCTTGGGTACTTCATATTCCTTGATTTGAAGTGGAACATAATGGTTTTTGCACATTTTAGCTATTATAGCTTCTTTAATTTTATTTTGATCCTCTAGATCAAGTTTCAACCATTTCCTAATATTAGGATCTGAAATAGATTGTGATTCTGAAATGTTTTTACATATTTCATCAATGGTTCTTTCCCTTTTTGTACTTCTATGTCAACTTCATCCATAGCTAAGTCATCTAGATCTTCTCTTGTTCTATTTAACTTCCTCCTTTTAGTTTGTTTCCCCTTTGGTGAGACTATTTTCCTCTTATAGGTTCTCACTCTCCCTTTCTTTAATGGTGAAGGAGTTGCTTCCTTTACTATTTTTCTTCTTGTCCTTGAAGCAGTTGTTGTCCTTGATTTCATAGGTGGAGGAGGAGGTGGTGAATCTGACTGTGTAGCCTCTGAATCACTCTTTTCTGTATCTTCACCAATGGGTGACTGTCCCTTGGTTTCTTTCTCCTTTCCTTCTATTTCCTCTTCACCTTCTTCAGTAACTACAAATTTCTTGGTTAAGTCCTTTATCATTCTGTTCTTCTTGTTTACAATTTTCTTGATAATAAGGTCTGACTTGATTTTTGGTTTGGCTTCTTCATAAGTGCCAAATCTTGGTTGCTTTCTATCCAATGGTTCATTCAACAGTACCTTGATGCATTTTGTAGCTTGTCCTATTTGGATTACATAATCCAGTGGTGATAGCCAAGATTTTCTAGGTACTACTAGTTTGATATAAGTAAAATCAGCATCTACCATAAAACATATATCATCTTTGTGTTCTTCTATCAAACTCTCTAGTATCCTTGTTCTTGCTTTCATCTTTTCCTTAAATCCTTTGAAATATTCATTCATTAAGTCATCAAAATCTATACCTAATGATTCTATGTGCTCACATATCTGTATGGTGATTGGTTTACTTATGTCCCATACTACTTTTCCTATGGAAGGAAAGTATTTTTCAAAGTAAAAGAATATGCACATAATAAGAGAACCAAACTTACAAGTGTTTGTCCTTGATGACCTTATAGTGTTCATGTTCTCCTCGAGTTGATTTAACAATATTTTTGCAACATCCATCTTCTTTCCTTGTTTGATGATCTTGTAGGTTGTGCTCATAGCAGTGCTTGCTATGTTGTTCATTCTGTTGGCCTAAAATATTTTATATCCTATTACACATGAACCAAAATTGAGTGCCTCGTTGGTGATGGTGTTAACCTTGAGACCTCTTTTATCTAATTTTTCACCTGTTAACTTTTCCACTTCCTTCATGGATGGGTGCTTGTGAGATTTTGGCTTGTCAGTTGTGGGATATCCAGTAACCGCATGAATAACATCTTTTGTTATTCATTTAGGCTCATCAATCCACAATGTTTGGTTATGCATTCTACTAAAAACTATCCGTATCCGTTTGGTCTTAAAAACCCTAGGAAAGTGTAATACATTTGTTAGACCTTTCACTTCCAGATGCTTGTGCTCTTCTTTTAGGTTTCTAGATTCATCACATAGTGCCTTATAGGACTTATCTAGGTCTAGATCTCCTAATTCCAAGATCTTGCAATGTATATAGGACCTTATGTCCTCTACCAGCAAAACCCAAGGTGGGATTCTGGAGAATGCTCCAGAATCATCGGGTTGTGATGCAATTTTTGGGTGTAACTTGTATTTAGGTTCAATACAAGTACTATTGCCAATAAGATTAATCATTTTCTTCTTATCCTCTTTCAATTTTTCTGTTCTTGAAGTAGATGCCATCGTATTTTAAAATTTAGGGCTTTTCGTAACTTAAACACAGTGCGGTCAGTGATTGTAGGTACTTACTAAATCTCTGTGATCACTCGTGAATCTATTGAGTCATGTTTGAATCTTACTGAGGTCATACTTCAATCTATTCTTCAATTTCTTTGCTTAGCTCTGCTTTGTTGCTCAAAAATTGTGGGTGCAAAATGAGTTCTTCCGTCGCGATTTTATAACTTTTTGTGCCCTAACTTGTTATTAATGCCCAACAACTCATCAGTGTACAAAGAATGATTTTGTTGGATGGGGCATAAATAACATTGTTGGTGTAGGTGCAATTTTTTGGGGTAGCTAGCAGCTTTGGTGTTTTCACCGATGATTATCGGTAAGATGGTGACGACATCCTGTGTCAGCTCAAAGATCACCGATGTCTGTCGACTACACTTAGCGACTTGGATTTTGTGTAATGCTTAATATCTTTCGGTAGGTAGTGTCAACTTTACTGTGTGTGTTCATCGATGCTTATTGGTACCCATTTACCGATGGAATAGTTTTTCAATAATATTACAAGTAACAATATAGTGCATCTTTAATAATGCTAATTTTGTCAATATGATCAATGTGTAATGGAACCGATGCATAATATAACTTGTCATAATGCAATTCCATACTTACTTATGCAACTTAGTTGGAAATAGTGATGCCACTAGATCCATTGGATGGGGTGTCATCATTTGCATTTCTTGTTCCAGCATATTCAGTGTTCGTATCTTTTCTCCACATCTTGTTTCTCATCTTCTTAATGTCATCAATGGTGTTTCCATTGGGATAAGTTCTTGTTTCTGTCAGTCGGTCTTTGCAATCTTTTATCACATGTCCAACCTTATGACAATGTAAATATGCCATACCTAGATTAGTCCATCCTCTTGTTCTTCTAGTCCATTTTCTCATACAGTTGGTAGCAATATGACCATACCTTCCACATGTTGTGCAGTTTACCCATGTGTTATAGTCCCAAACATATGAGTTACCGATTCTTGTCAGTTTATAGCCATTGTCAGGTTCTTTTGGTGTCCATGCTTTCTTGTTCTTTTTCCAACACTCTTGATGTGTATGTCCATTCATTTTGTAGGTAGGTCACCACTTGTCCATGTAGGTTTATTTCTTTGGATTTATCACCTTGGATCTGCATTCATGTGCCTTGTGTCCTTTCTTGTGACATTTATAACAATTACCAATGAAAGTAGATTGCGATTGAGAAATACCTTTCATTTTGTTTCTGAAAATGTTTGAGGTGTGGCCTAGTTTTCCATAGTGATTGCATGACAACTTCTTGGTTCTTGGAGTTGCATAAGAATTCCTTTGATCTGATTGATTATATGATTCTCCATTGTCAGCATACCCTAGACCTGTGTAGTTGTTGACTCTTCTTTGTCCATCAAGAAAATCATCCATTCTTTTATTGCTATCTTCAGCTTTCTTGATTAAGTTATTATGTTGATTATGAATTCTGACTTCATGCTTTAGCTTTTCATTCTCTTCTCTTAGCTCACTGATGATCTGCATTATTTCAAGGAGTTCAGTATTTAATCTGTTTGCCTCTTGACTCATAAGAATAATCTGATTGGTAATCTCATGGTGATGATTAGTAAGTCTTTGAATCTCTGATTATTTTTCTTGTAGCTTCTCTGTGATTTTCCTCCTATCATCAATATCCAATGTTCTCTCTGATTCATCTTTTCTCGAATCATTCATGACATCAATCATTTTTACCATCTGATTCTCTTGACCGATTTGTAGCATCTTGATTTTCTCTGTCAGATGTAGATTGACCTCTTGTAGAATTGTGATCTCTTCTACTGATGTGTCTGATGCTTTGGTTGTTGTTGATTCAACTGAGTTGGAGTAATCTGGGATCTCCTCTTCTTGATAATATTTTTCATTAAGCCTAGTTTCCATAATATTTCTTTCATCAAGCAACTTTCTCATGCTTACTCTCTCATCCTTGTACTGCTCATAGTAAATCTAAATCTGTAATTGCTCATTCTCAATAGTCTTGTCCAGTATGTACTTTTCCATTATCTTGATCTTTTCTCTTAAGTCTTTAAGCTTTTCAAGAAAGAGACTTAGCTCTAATACCAATTGTTGGAATTACTGGAATGATGTACTAAGAGGGGAGGGGTGAATTAGTACCTCTAAAACTTTTTATGTGATTTTTCCATTAACCTTTGTGTCATCAGATTTGTATATTCACCTATCTATCTATTCATCTTTCTTTATGTACATGAAATCATAACATAAGTTCTTTACATGTGTAAACATTCAAGAAACATACATGAAAGTAAATAACACATAACACAAGATATGATATCGCAGAAAACTCTTGTTAGGAAGTAAAAATTGTGGTGGGGATGTCACCCACAAAACTTCACTATCTGCACATAAGAAGGGAGCCAATTAAGGCTTACAATTTGATCACTTCTGATGATCTACCTTGTTAAGAGTATTAGAGTGGAGACATATTAGGATCTACTTTGTTTGAAGCTTTAGCAACACCGTTAGGTGTGCACTCTATTAAGAGATTTATCAAGAACTGTTAAGTCCACCTTCTACTAAAGGATTTCTATTTTGATGCACTTGTTATAATGCAACTACATTATAAATGTTGATTTGATAGTATATGCAATCTCTAATTGCTGATAACAGATCCTATAAATCTTACAATGTATATGTAATCACCTTGAGTGATTGAATGATACCTTGTCTCTACTCATCGGTAGCCTTGTCTGTGTTCTTGAGAACTGATATGATCTATTTCTAAAATTTGCATGAATTCACTTCTACTGCTTAGATGCTCTTCGTGGCTACAATCATTTGTCAACTCTCTTTATTACAAAATATTGAACATCTATATATACTAGTTTCTAGGTCCATCCTTGATTCACACTTTTCAAGTTAACTCTAGATTCAAGGTTTACAAATTGACCTTGATCTTTAGTTAGTTATGTTTTAGATCCATTAGGATGCTTTAAAACATTTACAATATAATTTCTTGACCCTCAAGTAATGATTTAAAACAAATTAAAACTCTATAAATAGAATTATGATGTTTTATCTGACGTGGAAAGTCAGATCCACTTTTTACGGGTTCTATAACTGATTGTCAGTTCTGATGCTCAGGCTGCTCTATTGGTCTATCAGGTTTCTTTCATTCTTTTCTCTGTTGGGCTTCTGCTTCATCGTTGTCCCTATATTGAACCATTCATTGGGTTTCTTTCCTTTTCTTCTCTGTCAGCGATGTCCATAAAAATGTACCATCAGTTTGGTGATTTTGGATATGCCGGTGATGTCCTTTATGCTTTATCATTGGTTCAACACTTGATAGTGTTCGTTGGGAAATTCTATACTTAGCATTTTCACAACAATCATTGTCATCTCGTTGGGTATGCAGTGTGATGTCTGTCAGGTATGCCTATACCGATGACCTTTATCATATTTTTCACTTAAGTATACTAATGGAAAAACTTAATGTCATCAACTTTGACCGTCCTTTGTTTGGTTCAGACAGTGAGGAAGATATCACTGAAGAAGAATACAATAAACTCAAATAGAACGAGAAATTCCAAAAGACATTGGAAAAGATAATTGGCAAGGACAAAGAGAAATATTTTCTCCATCTAGCTTCCATAGGCGTAAAATTACCTAAAGATTATGATGTTGAACAACTACAAGAAAAATAGGTATCAACTCCTATCTTTATTCTTTCCAAACAACTAACCTTGATGCAAACTGAGCTTGCAAATCTTGAACAGGAGAAGGCTAAAACTAAGAAAAAAATGCTCTTTGGACTCCATTTGTCCATTTCCTTTTGATAAGAGTATTAATATGGTCCCATTTCCTCCAAACATGACAAGGCCAAAATATGACAAATATACGGGAGAGACCGACCCACATGACCATGTGAGGGAATTTTGTGCTCTGAGCATAGAATACATGCATGAACCTACATACCCCATGAGGATATTTCTAGGAATCCTAGGTGGAAATGTCATGGAGTATTTCTCAAAGCTTACACCTAAGGTAAAAAATTTTGAGGAGTGAATTCAACAATTTATCCAACATTACTCAAATAATATACAACATGATGTAACTATGATGGATTTGTGTAACACTAAACAAAGAACTAGTGAATCCTTTACACACTTTCTACAAAGGTGGAGGAAAACCTTTGCAATATATTCAAGAGCTATTCTCGAATCTGAGAAAATGGAAATCTTTGTTAATAACTTGATGAGTTGAACTACACATTGCAAATGCAAGATTCCCCCAGCTTTGATAGGATGATCAAGAATGCCATCTGTATCGAAGAAGTCATGGTCAAAAAGGGAGAAATCACTCTCCAAAGTGAAAAAAAAACTACCAACTCCAACAACAAGCCTAAATGGTGGAAATAAAAATAAATGTTGTTAACAATGGAGTGGTAGATGTGTCCAATGCTAATCCTAAACCCGCAGTGTTCAATTTGAAAAATAGCATGCAAGCAAGTAAAGATGCCAAGGTAACAACCTCCCTACCTAAAGCAAACAATGAGAATAACAAAGGTCGGCCATGGACTTCCAAACCTCAAATAACATTAACTCCTTTGGGAGAACCTCTTGAAACTGTTTTGAAGACATTGTTAGACAACAAAGTTCTCACAGTCCTCAATTTCAAACCATGGGAACCAGATGTCAAATCAAGGTGGTGGGATGAGAATTCTTATTGTGTCTTTCACAAAAACAAAGGACATAAGACTAATAACTATCTTAAACTCAAACATGTTATCTAAGACCTTATTGAAGGAGGCAAGGTCAAAGTGGAAAGGCACACCACTAATGAAGACCATACGACATTTAACAAGTCATCCCCTAACTATGAGAAAGGGGAATCATCTAAAGGAAAAGGAAATGAAGTGAACTATGCCTACTCTAAAAATGAAAATGTGATCAACATGCTAGACAGTAAAACTAAATCAGTTAATATGGTCACTATCAAAGGTGTTCAAAACACATCTTCCCAATCAAATGCGGTGACCCGAAGTCAAGCACAAGTCATGATCAAAGGACCCAATTCCTCATCAAAACCAGAAACAACTTCCAAAATACCCATTGTCACTATCCCCAAGCCAGCAGCAAAACAAACAATTACTATTCCTGTAGAAAAGTATAACTTGGTGGATCAATTGCAACGAACCTCTGCTCAAATTTCCATTTTTGAGTTTCTTAAAATATCCTCGGTGCATAGGGAAATTATTGAACAAGCTCTACATGCCACAAATGTGCCAAAGGACCTTGATGTAGACAAATTCCAAGCAATGGTTAATCACATCTCAACACCACATTACCTCTCTTTTTCTGAAGAAGATGATAAATCATTGACACATCTGCATAATCAACCCCTTCGTATTGAATTCCTCATTCATAAATCTTGTGTTAGACGTGTATTGATAGATGGAGGCAAAGGGTTGAAAATTTGTACCCTTAATCTAATTAAGAAATTAGGTCTCTCAGAACAAACCATTGATTCTAGAAGAAAAATCACTATCAAAGCTTATGATGAGGAAGAAAGATCCTCTAAAGGTCTTATTTTTCTACCCATCATAATTAGGCTAGTTGAAAGGAATGTCATATGTCAAGTTCTGGATCTACTCTTGGCTTACAACATACTATTAGGGAGACCTTGGATCCATGAAATGCAAGTTGTACCATCTACTTACCACCAGTGTATCAAATTCCCATATAATGGGGTGGAAGTGACAATTCCTGCAGATGCCAATTATACTTGCAACAATATTAAGGCAGGAGTATGGTCCCACATAACAAGGAATCTCCAAACAAGATTGTTCCTGAGACTACCAAAGACATGGTTTTGAAAGGCTTTGGAAAGACCTTAAAACTTGAAGAAACTAGCATGGGTGAATACAAGCTAGGCATGACCCCATCATTAATAGAACTTCCAGTGTAACCAAGATCCTATGGGAAACCTTCCCCATATTTCACACCCACTACCTCTAAAAAGCCAGAAATTCACAAAGAAACTGGTATGGTTAAAGCATCTACCTCCCAAGGGGATGACAATGAAGAACAATCAGTCTTGGCCTGGCTTTGCTTTGCCAGGGGAAACCCAAGGAAACAAAGGTAAAACATGTGGAAATATCCTTGGAAAAGTACAGTAAAGGATACGATCTACTCAAACAAATGGGGTATAAAGGAAAAGGACCTTTAGGGGACAAAGGAAAATGACTTATTGAACCTCTTACACTTAGAATTTAGGGATACCAAAGATAAAATAGGGCTAGCTTTCAATAATAGATCTAAAGACCCTTCTTCAAGGGATAGTCTGATCTCTTACAATGAAAGTGATAAAGAAGAAGAAATAGAACTAGAACAATGGTCCTATGAATGATTATTATATATTGGCACAACAAACCCCGAATATCAAGGAGAAAGGTATGTACCAAGCTTTGAGGTACCACAAAACACTCATATCCCTTTGTTAACACCAGGTACTATTCAAGAGATAGAAGCAATAACAAAAGATAATCCAGAGGTGCTATTGATGGAAACAGCTACTGAAGAAACACCTCGAAAATAGGATTCACATCCTAACTGGGGGCAGTTAGTCATAGTTTCACATGTCCTCAATTTACCACACTTTGATCTACAAGTGGCTAATAGAGTACATCAGGTAACTATTTCTGAATTCTTTAACATGTCTGATGATGAAATAATAGACTCCCATGATTATGAGTGGGATGATCTATCTGTTGCCATAGAGGATATTGAAATAGATGTGATTCACATGTTTGTAGCTCCATCAGAACATAGAGAACATTCTAACACCACTCCTAACAGTGTTGATATTCCTGAAGCAGAGGAGGTATTCCTTCCCCCACTCATTGATGAAGAAAATAGTATTTTCCTAGACCTGGAAGAAATTTAGAGGCTACAAGCTAGGAACCTCCTTTTATGGAGAGATGAAGATGAAATTTCCACTGACAAGTCACTAGAGTTCAGTCCACATATAACTAACAATGACTTTGATAATGATGATCTAACTCTTATTGATCTAAAAATTGACAAAATAAACTTAACAGAACATGTCATGTCACTTAATAGTCTTGATGTTGACATGATGATGTCCTTCCCAAGATCTGACTCCTTGTCTTCAATAAACCTGGACCTAATTTATTGGACTAATACAGATCCTACTCCTATCCTCAACTTCCCTAATGACTACACTTTGTCTTGCTATCTAAAAGCTTGTGAACCTTACCCTTCTTCCACCAATGCAAGGAGTGTGAACATGTCACAGGAGGACATCAAGTTTCTTAGTAACAAATTGAAAAATAAAAAGAAGAAAAGAATTGACAGTGAAAACCACGTTGTGGTAGTGTCATATTCTACAAAAGTAAAAACAAAAGACGTATTTGATGGTGAAAATATCTCAGAGGCACCAAAGGTTGATATTTTTGATATCCTCCCCAAGCACTTTTAGGAAAGATCTTCAGTTCTGATAGAACCAATACAACCAGTTAACTTGGGCATAACTAAAGTTCCTCAAATTGTTCACCTAGAACAATCTTTGTCAAATGAGGAGAAGACATAATTCACTGAGTTCTTGAAAGAGAAAAAGATCAAATTTGCATGGTCTTACACAGATATGTCTAGGCTAGATCCTAAATTGATAATGCACCATTTATCTATAGGTCCTGGAATTAAACCCATGAAATAGAAACAAAGAAAGATGCATCCTCATGTTGCATTGCTGGTAAAAGCGGAGCTAGAAAAATTATTGAAAGATGGATTCATCAAAGTCATCACTTATGCAAGATGGATTTCTAAAGTGGTCCTAGTATCTAAATCAGATAAATCTATCAAGATTTTTAGAGACTTCAGGGAATTGAACAAGGAATTTCCTAAGGATGATTTTCCACTACCTAACATTGATATGATCATAGACCTCACAGTAGGCTACCAAATTTATTCACTAATGGATGGTTTCTCAGGCTATAACCAGATTAAAATTGCTCCTAAAGATCAAGAGAAGACTGCCTTTACATGCACATGGGGAACCTTTTGCTCTAGAACATTATTCCATTTGGGTTAAATAGCGTGGGTGCTACATACCAAAGAGCTATGACTACTATATTCCATGACATGATGCATAAAAACATGGAGGATTACATGGATGATACCTTAGCTAAATCAAAAGAATAGACTACTCATATCAATGACTTAAGGAAGATATTGGATCTCATGGAGCAATTCCAACTCAGGCTCAATCCATAGAAATGTGCCTTTGGGGTCCAATCAGGAAATCTCTTAGGGTTTATTGTTTCAACAAAAGGAATTGAGGTAGAACTTGGCAAAGTCAAAGCTATACTAGAAATGACTCCTCCACGCAACATTATTCAAATGAGGACATTACAAGGTAGACTCCAGTCAATCAGGATGTTCATTTCACAACTTGCGGATAGAGAGAAACCATTTACCAAATTTATACATAAAGGTGTCACCTTCAAATAGGATGAACATTGTGAAGCCAACTTTAGAGAATTAAAAGAGTACCTGGCTACTCCTCCTATTCTTATGGCACCCATCCATGGAAAGACATTACTCCTATATATTTCAGCTACAACCACATCACTGGGAACATTACTAGCACAAGAGGATGAAACTAAAAAGGAAAGAGCAATATACTACATCAGTAGAGTGTTAGTATCTTATGGGCTCAATTACAACATTATTGAGAAAGCTTGCTTAGCGGTTGTCTTTGAATCACAAAAATTAAGACATTACATGCTATCACATATAGTAAGGCTCATTGCGAAGATAGATCCTTTGAAGTACCTTTTAAGGAAAACAACATTAAAAGGGCGTCTAGAAAAATGGGTCCTCGTTCTAAGCGAATTTGATATTGAGTATGTGGATAGAAGAGCTATTAAAGGATAAGTCCTCGCTGATCAATTAGCTGATTCACCACTCCAAGATGATGCACCTTTAAGAATTGAGTTCCTAGATGAGACAATCATGCATCTAACTGAGTATCCATGGAAAATGTACTTTTATGGTTCCTTCACACAACAAGGCTCTAGAGAAGGGGTTCTATTCATAACTCCTCAAGGCTACAAAATACCCAAGTCCTACAAATTGATGTTTCCATGCACAAATAACATTTCTGAATATGAGGCATTGGTAAATGGTCTTAAACTTGTAATGGAGTGGAAGATTGTAGAGTTACATGTGTATGGTGACTCCCAGCTCATTATACATCAAGTAAATGGAGATTATCAGATGAAATATGAGAAGTTGATGCCCTATAAGAAACTGGTTGATGACTTAAAGAAGTACTTTGTCTTCATCACGTTCCAGCAAGTACCCAAAATAGAAACTAAGGCTATAGATGCTATGGCTATGATAGCATCCATGTTACAACTGGAGGAACATCAATTACTCTATGAATTCTTGGTGGAAGAATTATCCTACCCTGCCTTTGATACCCAAGAATCCCAAGTAATTTGTACTTTAAACACCCCAGACCAATCTCGGTATGCTAAGATCATTGCTTACCTAACTTACCAAACTATTCCCAATGATCTATCCAGAAATGAGAAATGAGCCTTGATTAGGATAGCATCGTGTTATGTCCTTATTACTAATAACTTATATAGATGAGGTCTTGATGGTACACTTCTTAGATGTTTAGAACACAAAGAGTTAGATCGAGCATTAAAAGAAGTCCACGAAGGTGTATGTGGATCCCACTCAAACGAATTTTCATTAGCTAAGAAACTTCTTAGAGTAGGCTATTATTGGCCCACGATGGAAAAATATGCTATCCAATTTTAAAATACATGTCATAAGTGTCAAACACACAGAAATATCATCCATGCTCCTGCCAGAGAACTCATACCATTTATCACACATTGGCCATTTCAGCAATGGGACTTTAATGACTTGGTTGGACAAATATATCCTAATTCTTCAAATGGACACAAGCACATCATTATGACCACTATGTATTTCATGAATTGGGTCATGTAACACCCCAAAATTGGCACCTTACAATTCAAATCAATTTTGGTGCATTTCTTCAAATTCTCATCATTGAAGTCCTATCGTACTAGGCAAATTCTCCTTCCTAATTGTCTTTAATTGACTTAGTCTCAAATGCAGAAAACCTAAATTTGCATAAATCTCACACTATATTTAATTCCTAAATTTTTTAGGTTTATTAGCTAAAAATCCCTATGATTAATTAATTTAATTCTAAAGTCCTAAGTGCTTTTAAATTAAATTAATTCCACCCCCTTTAGCTAATACACATCAAAAGGAATTGAATAATTATTTAATTATTTGAATGGATTATCCTCAAAAGAATTCCATAATTCCATGTGAAAAGTCACTCATGTGGAAATAATTCATTCATTTAATTAAATAAATCTTGCAATTTTGTCTCACCTTCCTCCATGGAGATGAAGAGTCGACCGTCTCTTTCCAAGAAACTCTTCATCCTCTTTCCAGGTTCTTCTATATTATGGACTTCTTTTCTTCATTTGGGGGAGCAATTTTAGAAGTATCTAAACTATAGCAAGATTTTGTCTCAATTATCTCATGTTTTTGTTCATTTGTTGCATAATTTAGCTTAATTTTATTTAAAGTAATAGCATTTTGCATCTTAAATTAGTTTGCTTATACATCCAATAGCTTAATTCTATCATCTTTCCAAGTTCTTAGCTTAAAATATGCACTTTCATTTCTAGATTGTAATGGCATTTCTCACATAGAATAGTTTCAATTTCAATTTTTATAATGCTTTAAAATCCTCCATTTTAGCAATGGTCATGGTTGTTGGCTCTCGTTTTGAGAGTAATTGAAAAACCCCAACTAAATAGGAGGCAACAAGTTGATTCAATAAAATTTGTGGAATGGATAATTCATTTTCATTTTCACAAATTCGATGATTGAGCAATGACTATGTTGTGTTTGTGCATGATTTAGAGGTCAAATTCAAGCACACACATTTTGGCACCCACCGTGGGGCAGAAAATTGATTTCTGACCTCACTCTCAAAATTTTTCTGATAAAATTTTGTGCTCTGTCATATGGCCATACTTGTCTATGTACGAATTCTCACACAAGAATTTTGAGCAGGCCATGTGAAGGTTTGCACTTCCTCACGTGAAGCCTTGCAATTCCTCATGTGAAGTCTTGTACTTCCTCACGCGAGACTCGGGGCCATATTTTTAAAAGTTTCATTGTTTTGCAAGTATAGTTTCTATTTTTTTTATAATTCTAACATGATGTTGTTTCTTATCTTTTTGATTTTTCTGACAGCATAACAGTGGGCTGCAGGTCGCTTGACAAAGATACAAACTTGCTAATGGTTTTCTTGCAGGACGGTTGTTGAAGATTATAAAAAAATGTTGTGTTTTTTTATCGCTTTCTTCACATAGTATAAATAGGGCCTTGTTAAAATTTCTTAGGAATATTGATAGAAAAATAGGGGAATAGGATCTTCATTACATGGAAGTGATGCCCATGGATGAATCTGAGACCCAGATATTGCTAGCATGATGGAGACCTAGGGAAGCAAGGAAAGATCAATGAACCTTTAGCACATTCACTTGTTAGGGGATTATGCTCTTCTCTCTTTGAGAGAATCAGAAACCCAAAGGCTTATGAATTGGTTGGAGGAGAGTTATCTCAGTGATGAATATGTATTGCATGTTTGGGTAAGGTGAAGAGGTAGAGAAGTATGCTCTTCTCTCTTTGAGAGAATCAGAAAATATAACCCTTGAATCCAAGCCAAGTTTTGTGTCATCTTTAGAGGGCCTACCGGAAGTTGAACCTCCGGGAATGACCCAAGTGAGTACACACCTATCGCCGGTGATTCCAACTCACTATAATAAAGTCTTATTTGTTGAGTCCAAAGACTCTAAAGACATGGTAACTTCTTTCTCATGATTATGACTATCATCTTGAGAAATCCTTGCTTGTTGTACTGAGTGGCAGCGCTCCTAGCCCAGCTTGCAGGGGTGTATGACTTTCAAGTGTTGGTGTGGCTGTGAGGTCCCAGTCCTGTATCAGGGGAACCGAAGGTTATTATGAACAGAAGCCCACTAAAAAATTTCTTAGTTAGATTCCTACCCGGATCACCTCCTAAAGAAGACATAATCTATGTGCAGGGAGGGGGAAGAATCTCTCCCCTAGATTCTCAACATAGGTATGCACCTAGATGCTTGAGGTGGTATATGATGCTGGCTCCTACTTTAAGGGTAACCTTCTAACATATATTTTTGAGTCCTTGGAAATACCAAATATATGGGTGCTCTCTTGAGGGTGACACTGCTGTGTGAGGTGCACACATACGCATAAGACAGTGAGGCATAGATGTTGTCTTCTCTACCATTTTTTTGGTAGGGATCACTAAGTGTTTGTTTCAAGTCTTAAACTATCCAATCATGATTAAAAAAATACTCCCATGATTCTGCCAAGTTGCTTTTTCCTTGGTAGAACTGTTCGTGACTACTTCTTGCGTTACTATTGTCTGATCAAAACTTTGTGCTTGTTAACGATTGCTTGTCACATTCAAACTAAGATTGCTAATTTGAACTATCGTAAAACTGCCCTAAATCTGGAAATTCTATCAGAGAATAGTCCTGACTGTGTCTCAAAATCTAATTTTTGTCTCAAAAATTGAGTTGATCTATCAAAACCTGGAGTTTTCTCACGCAAGATTTCAGAAACTAAGCACTTCCTTGCACGAGCTTTCATTTTCTCATGCGCAGTTATGAGTTTCCTTGCATGAAACTGCACTTTCTCATGCAAATCTATTCTCTAGTGTCCTAAAACAACAAGTTATTTCCCATTGACTGATGAGTCTTTCATCTGATCTAATTTTTTCCTGAGCTCTGATTGCCTATTTCCCTATTGTCTAAAGTCTAAAACTGATTGTCTTGAGTTGCAAACCGACTGATTCTTGCTCAAACTTGTTTTGTCTCTTTGTCTCTATCCTATCTTTATGTGCTTTTGTACCTTGCGATGCGATAGTCATATCTCAGCTGTTCTAGCCATACTCTTGATGATTCATGTCGGGTGCATTTCACATCTTGGTTGTTCTAGCATATTATCTCCTTTTCGCTATTTCTAGAGACAAAGTTCTAAGTTGGATCCTAGGTCCTCTCTCATTTCATCTTTGTCTATGCCTGTTATTACTAGAAGTGGCAATATATTTCCCATTCATTATTCCAGAATAGGTAGAAGTAAACCTCGTAATCAAGGAAAAGGTCATTTTGAACCCATTGTTCAATCTGATAGTCGAGAGGGATCTTCATGTTCCTCCTCCCCAGTTAGTATAGATCCTAGTCCGAATCAGAAACTAGTGTTCCAGCTGTGCTATAATCCTTTGTTTCAAGATCAACAGAATCCATTTCTTTCAAATCAATAAAGCTTCATAAAGTCACCTGTTTGGGTTGACCCTATTGATGATCCTTGTTGCCTTAGTGATCCTTTCAAAAATATCAATCCTTTTGATCCTATCAACCCCTTTAATCTTCCGAAAGTTACATTGACCACAAATTCTCAACTCAATACTCACACTCATACTGAAGTTGTGCACACGGTACAATCCCACATCAATGATATGGCAACTCCTTTTGATTACCTACAAGGTCAATACAGTGGGGTCCATGACCAATCTCAAAATGATTAGGGTCAACAAGATGAGCAGCATCACCATCACCCTCCTCCACATGACCAGGGTCAAGATCATAGTCAAAGTATTTATGAGATCCTTGATAATGATGATGAGCCAATAACTCAAAATGACATAGATGCTACAAAATCTAATAAAGCTCTCATCAAGATGATGGAAATTCTCCTTGCAGAAGATAAAGAGAAATATTTCCTAGATTTGGCAAAACAAGGAATTAAGCTACCCCCAAACTTCCAAGTGGAAACACTTGTGGCTAAAGAAGAAGAGACTGAGACTACCAAATTGCACAAGGTAATTTAAGATATGAAAAATCAAATTAGCCAACTTATGAAGGAAAAGGACAAACCCGCACAATAATTCATGATGGAGAGCATCTGTCCTTTTCCTTTTGATAGGAGTCTTCATATGCCACCTTTTCCCAAAGGTGTGGAACTCCCCAAGTATGATAAGTATCTAGGTACCACTGATCCTTAGGATCATTTGAGAGAATTTGGGGCCCTATCTATGGATTTAAATCATGATCAAACCTATTTAATGTGTCTCTTTCCCCAAAGTTTGGGTGGACCTTCCATGGAGTGGTTTTCTCGACTACCCACCGGCATTAAGACTTTTGATGAGATTGCAAATCTCTTTATACAACATTATTCTCATAACATACAACATCCCATCAACATCAGGGACCTTTGCAATCTCAAGCAAAGACAAGGGGAGCCATTCCTGACATTTATCCAGAGATGGAGACAACTTTGCACTAAGTATCCTTGTAAAATACCCGAATCTGAGAAACTCAACATCTTCTTGGATAATCTCACTCTTGATTTTGGGTGTCAAGTAAAACTTCAAGGTCCCCTTAATTTTGATAGCATGATTAAGAAAGATATGAGGATAGAGGTGTTCATGGTTAAGAAAGGGGAATTGACCTTATACAAAGACAACAAACAAGGTTCTTCCTCTTCCAAAAAAGATAAAGGGAAGTTTGTCAACAAGAAAAGGGACGTTATGAGTGATGGAGTGGTTGAAAATGTGACCCTGACTCCTTCAAAACTGGTCTTCAATCTTACTTCTAGCATACAAGTGACCAAAACTGTTGAAAAGGCTGCAACAAATACTCAATCACCTTCTAGATTATCTAGCAACAAACCTTGGGCCCCTTGACCCAAGCGTGAATTTACTTCCTTGGGAGAACTACTTGATGTAGTTTTTAAGACTTTGGTGCAAAATTAGATTCTCACTCCTTTGGACAAGTGTACATATGATCCGCAACCATGACCCCATTGGTGGAATGAAAACACATACTGTGACTATCACCAAAACAAAGGTCATAAGACTGTTACTTGTCTTCAGTTGCACCATAAAGTCCAAGATATGATTAATAATGATGTTATTGTTGTGGATAATCATAATAAGAATTTAGATCACTAGGCATTTAAAGACCCCTTTCCTCATCACGAGAAAGGTGAGTCTTCCAACGCTAAGAACAATAATGCCAAGGTTAACTACGTGCATACCACTTATGACAATGTCATCAACATGATTGAACGTATTGAAGTTGAATATTATGATGTGATTACTACCAAGGGGATCAGGGATGCTCCTAATCCTAAGACCCCATTTGTTTGGAGAGGCCCTAGGTCTCACAAATCTTAATTTGAAACATCTTAGGATTGCACAAATCTTTATTACCAGATCCCATGCTAAGATCACACTCAAGGGTCCTGACCCTCCTGCTACTACATCCGCATTGAAAAAACCCACAGATAAAGTTGTTGTTGGTCCTACTAACAAGACTACAAAAGTGGTCCCCACACCTCCTACTACTAGTTATATCATTCTTGACTAGCTACAAAGAACCAACGCTCAAATAACCATCTTTGAGCTATTGAAGATCTCGCCTCCTCACATGAAGATTCTGGATAAAGCCCTCGCAGAGGCTAACATCCCCAAAGACATAAATCTTGATTAGTTTCAATCTATGGTGGGTCACTTGACTTCATCACACTATTTTTCCTTCTCAGAAGAAGATGACCACTCGATTAGCCACCTGCATAACGCTCCTTTGCATATAGAGGTCATGATTGGCAAACCATTAGTCCATCGCATCCTTATTGATAATGGTGTTGGCCTCAACATTTTCTCTACTCACTTTCTCGCTCAGCTAGGTTATGATGAAGATCGCATAGCTTCCTGCAAGATAATTACTATCAAGGCCTCTGATGAAGAAGAAAAAAATTCTAAAGGTTTAGTTGTGCTACCCATTCGGGTTGGACCGGTTGAAAGAGATGTCACATGTCAGGTGCTGGACCTTCCTCTTTCTTATAACATCCTGCTGGGAAGACCGTGGATCCATGAAATGCAAGTGGTTCACTCTAAGTATCATCAGTGCATTAAGTTTCCTTTCCACGACACAGAAGTGACAGTTCCTGCTAGTATGGGTTCTTCTTGTAATGTGCTCACATAGTCAGTTGATAGTCTTATTCCTACTAACAAAGAATACATGGAATTTTGTGATGGCAAGCATAGAGACATGGAACAGACTTTGAAAATCAAGGAAATAGGCATGGGAGGGTATCAAATAGAACCTATGCTATCATTAGCAGCTCTACCTCCTTCTCCTCCTTCTTATGGGAGACCTTCTAAAAATAATAAATCTTCTAATCCTCCTGAAATAGTTTATGATGGTGTATTTGTACGAGCTTCAACACCATTAGAAGATGAAGATGAGGAAAGAACTATTAAAGCATGGCTTTGTAAAGGAAAGGACATGTCTAAACAGACTGCCCCAACTCATGAACTAGATCCCAATAGTGAAGGTCTTAAAATTATGAAATGCTTTGGATACAAAGGGAGTAGTCCAATAGGAGTGAATGGTAATGGTTTAGTTGGACCTATTAAAGCTACGGGTCAAAAGATGAAAGACACAACTAGTTTAGGATTCAAGAAGATCTTGTTCCATCTAGGGATTAACAAATTTGTGCCAAAAATAGATCCTCCACCAGAACCTGAAGGCACAACTACAGTTGACACTACAGAGGATAGCTCTGATGAGGGTTCCTTTCCTTATCCCATTCCTCCAGACCTGGCAGCATTCTTTGCTAAGCCAGATAATTTTTTACCACATGTCAGTACAGCCGAGACTGACGGCAATTTTGATAAAACCACTCCATTTGATGCATTAACCTAAGAATAATGGAAAGTGTTACAAGACCCTGATTTCCAAGGTTAGTGGTACATACCACCAGAATTTCAAGAGCAGTTGGCACAAGAACATGCTGATGTCGCAAGAACTCCCAAACCTTCATGGTGCAAACATCCCAGTCAAAGTTTGGACATAGATTCTCATGAATATGAGTTTGACCTTTTGTCAGAAGGATCCTATGAAAATCTTCTCAACATAGGTGAGGAGTCTAGTGAAAGGTCTAATGAGTCTGAGTCCATAAATGTTAATGTTTCTTCTACTTTGGTCGCTAGGAGTCAAAAGGATTCTAACACACCTTTGGATGAGATTGCTCTAGGTCTTAGCTTACTAGTCAGCGCTTTCAATGACTATACCATGAATGCACTTGAACTTGTCACTTCTCTCTCACTCCAATATCCCAAGCTAATAGATTGGAATTCCCCTTTTTCATCCAATGAATTCCTCACATTCCAGAATGACTATGCTCTAGCCTATTACCTTCACGCTATTAAACCTGTAACATCCTCCACTATTAAAGAAAGTGTCAACATGACTGAGGCTGATATCAAGTATCTTAGTCATAAAATCAAAAGAAGAAAAAATAGGGGCTATGATGGTGAAAACCACATTGTGGCAGTATCAGAGCCAAAAAAGTAAAAAGAATAGACGTATCCAAAGGTGAAAACCTCTCTGAGGTGCCTGAGGATGAGATACTTGATGCACTTCTGAGTCATTTCCAAGAATGATCATCGGTGCTAATTGAGCCAACTCAGCCAGTAAATCTGGGTACAGAAGAACATCCACACATTATTCATGTGGCTAAATCATTATCTACAAAAGAACTCAAAGAATTCACAGATTTCTTCAAGGAGAAAAAAGATAAACTTTGCATAGACATACTCTGACATTCCTAGTGTAGATCTTGATCTTATCATGCATCACCTATCAATAGCTCCTGGATTAAAACCAGTAAAGCAAAAATTTAGAAAAATGCATCTAAATGTGGCTCTACTTGTCAAGGTGGAATTAGAGAAACTCATAAAAGCTGGGTTCATCATAGCAATTGACTATGCATAATGGATCTCCAACATAGTTCCATTATCGAAGCATGAAAAATCTATTAGAGTTTGCATAGACTTTAGGGATTTAAATAAGGCATGTCCAAAAGATGATTTCCCACTACCCAACATTGATATGATTGTGGATATGATAGCAGGGTATGAAATTTACTCCCTAATGGATAGTTTCTCTAGCTATAATCAGATCAAAATTGCACTAGAAGATCAAGAAAAGACTGCTTTTACTTATGCATGGGGTACTTTCAGCTGGAATGTTATGCCTTTTGGTCTTAAGAATGCTGGAGCCACGTATCAGAGAGAAGTCACTACCATATTTCATGATATGATGCACAAGACAATGGAGGATTATGTTGATGACACCCTTGCTAAAAGTATGGACAGGAAAGCACATCTTACTGATCTAGGCCCTATACTGGATTGTATGGAAAAGTTCAGACTGCATCTTAATCCTAAGAAATGTGCATTTGGAGTAACTTCGGGAAAATTGCTTGGTTATATCATCTCCGCGAAAGGAATCAAGGTGGATCCTGCAAAGGTGCAAGTTATCATGGAAATTCCTCCACCTCACAATATCAGGAAAATTAGAGGTCTTCAAGTTCGGCTTCAATCTATTCGGCGCTTCATCTCGTAGCTAGCTGACAAGTCACAATCACTTACCAAAAATCTACATAAAGGTGTGACCTATGAATGGAATAAAGAATGTGAACAAGGTTTTCAAAAAATCAAACAATATCTAGCTAATCGACCTATATTAATGCCTCCTAGTCATGGGAATCTATTAATCTTATACATTTCAGCTACAGAAACATCTCTGGGTGCTCTATTAGCTCAAGAAGATCAAAACAATAAAGAAAGAGTGATCTATTACATCAACAGAACATTGGTCTCCTATGAAATGAGTTATTCTATCATTGAGAAATCTTGCTTGGCGGTGGTGTTTGCTTCCCAAAAATTATGACATTACATGCTTTCTCACACTACAAGGCTCATTGCAAAAATTGGTCCATTAAAGTACTCACTCAGTAAAGCTACCCTCACAGGTAGACTAGCTAAATGGGTCATACTTCTCAGTGAATTTGAAATTGAGTATGTGGAAAGAAAAGCTATCAAAGGGAAAGCAATCACAGATCAGTTGGCTAAGGCACATATTATAGACCATCAACCATTAAGGATCGAGTTCCCAGATGAGTCCATCATGCTTCTCACACATCCTTCATGGACCATGTTCTTTGATGGATCATTCACCCAGCATGGGTTGGGGGCCAAAATCTTGTTCATCACACCTCAGTGGTATTCATTACCAAAGGTTTACAAAATGATGTTCCCTTTCACAAATAACACTGTTGAGTATGAAGCCTTGATTAATAGATTAAAGATCACAATTGAATGGCGTGTCGATGAGCTAAAGGTCTTTGGAGATTCATAGCTGGTTGTTAATTAGGTGAATGACATCTATCAAATAAAAGATGAAAAATTGGTGCCTTATAAAAAGATGGTTGATGATCTTAAGAAATACTTTGCACATGTTAGTTTCCAACAAGTTCCAAGGGTAGATAATAAAGTAGCTGATGCCATGGCTACTCTAGCTTCCATGTTACAAATGCCAAAAAATGACTTCAGACATGAAGTCCTAGTGGAGACGTTATTCCACCCTACTTATAATTCACCTGACTCCTAGATGATCTATTCAGTCATTGGACATGACTCATCCCGCTACCACCATATTTAATCCTACCTTCGTGACCAAATTATTCCTGACACTAACAATTGAAATGAGAAATGTCACTTAAACTATAGTGCTTCATGGTTTGTCATCATAGCTAATGACTTATATAGACAAGGTCTAGATGGTACCCTCCTTAGATGTTTAGAACCTGATGAGTCCAAGCGTGCATTAGTAGAGGTACATGAAGGTATCTGCGGATCTCACTCAAACAGTCTAACACTGGCTCGCAAACTTAATAAAGCTGGTTACTATTGGCCGGACATGGAAAAAGAAGCTACACAATTTGATAAATCTTGCAAACAATGCTAGCTTCATGGAAATCTGATCCATGCTCTTGGCAAGGAGCTCATTCCTTTCGTCAGCTTTTGGCTATTTCAGCAATGAGCCTTTGACTTAGAGGGTCAGATACATCCATCTTCTTCAAGGGGATATAAATACATCATCACTACTACAGACTATTTCACCAAGTGGGTCGAGGCAGTGCCTCTCATTATAGCTGATGGCAAGTTTGTGGCTATGTTTATACTGAATTACATCGTCAACAGATATGGTGTACCCTCATCAATAATTACTGACAATGTGGGGAAATTCAAGAACAAGGATCTAACAGATTTATGCACTAAGTTCATAATTATTAAGCACTGGTCTTCTATCTATTATCCCCAGGGTAATGGACAGGTGGAAGCTTCAAATAAGACTTCTCAAAATCTTGCACCGCACAGTACACAAATCTGGATGAGATTGGCATCTCTAGATTAATCTAGCTTTATGGGCTTACTGCACCAGTATACAGACACCAACAAGGGCCACACCCTTTGCTCTAGTTTATGGTGCAGATGAAGTACTTCCTATTGAGGTTGAGATTCCTACCTTGCGAGTCTCTCTGAAGGGCCTCATTACTGATGATGATATCAGAATATCTTGGCTACAAGAGCTAGAACTACTGGATGAATGTCAAAAAGTGGCGTTTGATCATCTCCAAGCATATCCGAAGAGAACATCTAAAAGCTACAACAAAAAAGTCAGACCCAAGGGAATTCCAAATGGGTGATCTCGTCTTGAGAGAGAATCCCAAGAATCAACAACGAGTCCAGAAAGGAAAATTTGAACCAAATTGGCTTGGTCCTTATGTTATCACTGTAGTATTTGGGTCTGGCGCTTATCAGCTCTCTACCACAGAGGGGGAATACCTCAAAGAGCCTATCAATGATCTTCATTTGAAGAAGTTCTATAGTTGAGATGTCTTCTGAATGCTCATGTACATACTTTATTATGAAAAAATCCTAAAAATTGCAAAATGTCCTGAAAAAATGATCATCTTAGTGAAAACCTGGCAAACAGGTGCTTTGATGTATCTATTATCCTGGTGAAAACCTAGTAAACAGGCGCCTTGATAATACCAAAAAATTAAATAAAAATAAAAATAAAAATAAAATAAAATAAATAAAAAATAAAAAATACAAAAAATACAAAAAAATCAAAAAAATGAGAAAAAGAGAAAAAATGTGTCATTGATGAAAACCTAGTAAACATGCGTCATGGTAGGAAAAATAGAATTTTTGCCAAGATGGTGAAAACCTAGTAAACATGCGCCTCTTGTTCCACAATGCTCTATCTATCGCGACATCTCTTGGCTTTCTTGCAATTTGCTCTCCTATTTTCCTGCTTTAGTTTTCTCGCTCATGCATTCGCTCTCAATCATTTTCGAGATTTTGCTCCACTTCACATGGATTGAAACTGGTCACACTCGGGGGAATCTTCCTAGTCTAGGGGGCATTTTCCTATCTTTTGGAGTCTCTCTCCTCTACGTGTCAATCACTAGTGGTTCTCACTGAGTCTTCCTGTTGATGCCTAGATCTCACGTAGATCGTTATACTTGAGAATCTCTCTCGCATCATTCACCAATGGTTCTCACTGCTTCTGCCTACTGTCGCTATACTACTAAGATTTCTCACATCAACTTGATATTTGCATATTTGACATCAATCCATTTAGTACTTGGGGGCATGACTTCCCACTTTGATCTCATCTTCGGTTTATGCTCGAGTCAGTAATCTTGTCAGTTCTAAAGGACAACTATCTACTAGCACGAATTGGTGTTTCTCAACACCCCATAAACAGTATTTCTCAACACTCTCTTTAGACACATCTATTTTTTTCAACATGCATTTGACATCACAATGTAAACATCTCTCGATAGAAATCAAACACATTGCACTCACAAGCACAACGGTGTTTTTCAACACCCCAAACATAGGCACATTCGTAAACGTTGAAATGTGTTGAGCTATGAATGAATCTCTTTTTTTTGTATGCTATCTGTTCTCATGAATTTCATTGATATTTTCTTTGTCTACTTCTTGTGGGTGTGGTTTTGATGATCCGACATCATCAAATAAATAGGGTTTATGTGATAAGAGCTCATGCATTAAGGTGGAAAAGCCTCACATCCCTCAATCTTGTTTATTTGAACGCCAAGGGGAGGTTGGAACTATTTCCTTGACTTTTATTGCTCTACGTGTTTACTTGTGTACTCTTACTATATCAAACAGGAAATAATGTTCAGGTCATCTTGGCTTTTGTGCCCTGGTGCTTATGTTTGTTTCCTACATTTTATCTGATGAAAGTCATATTCATATCCTCATGGTCATAGTGGCACCAGTAAGGATTGTATTGACTTCGATGTTCCAAAATACTCGATGATGATAATTATGTGATGAGTCCAACAACCAAGTCCTAGGGTTGCATTTAGCTTAGGCTTGCATTTGCATTTTAAGCTTGCATCACAATAGTTTTGGTGCTCTCTTCATTGCCTTCTCATTCTTCGAAGGTCCTCATCTTTTGTCCTGGATTCCTCTTGACTGCACAAGTGTCTGGTCCTTTCTCTCGATCTTCATTCATATTATTTTGGTTAGTACCTATCGTATATTGTGATATCCTGCATGAGATGATTAGTACCATTGCATTTCCATACATTCATTTTCATTTACATATCCATAAACATGTGCATCCATTATAAGCATAAATCAAATCATACATAGCATTTATCTATCTAACATTTATCATGGCATTCATTCATACATCAAATAAAACATGTGCATAAACATTTGCATATTCATCCATGGCATACATTTCTAATCCATACATCTAATCGACACATCTAATCATATAGGAAACATCTCACAAGACATACAAATATAAAGCAATATATAAACAAGTACAATGATGCAAAAGTCAAGCTCATATATATATATATATATATATATATATATATATATATATCAATCGGTCAAAAGTACAAGGGTGCTACTTGAGCACAATATATCAAAATAGTGGTATAATGTATATCATATATCTCATCTAGTCACTCCCACTTGGAGGAGGTGGAGGAGGTGGCATGGCCTACTACTGAGGAGGTGCCTGTAGTGGTGCCTGTGGAGCAGCTCGTGCTCCAGCATACTTTGAAAATAGTGAAACCTGGTCCGCTACCTCAGGAACTGCGATCATGTATGCTGCATAGTAATAGGATGACTGAGAAACCTCATATCTCACCTTTATCTGAGCTCTAGCCAGTGCCTCCTACAATCCCCAGATCTCTCAGTCTCGCTCAGCCACTTGGGTCTCCTGGATGACCACCTATGTGCGGAATTCATCTCGCTCCCTTTATGCCTGTCTCACTCTCTCTCTACTCCTCCTAAGAGCCTCCTATAGCTGTGCTACCTATCCTCCTACTGGTGGATCAGTCATAACAGTATCGGCCATAATGGTATCCTCTCACTGCTCAGTGGACCTCTCCTAAGTACCACTACTCCCTGCACCTACGTCCGATCCCATAGGTCTAGAAGGAATGAGAATCTACGAAGTCCTTGGCTGTAGTACCCTCTCCTGTTAAGGTGGTACCTGCTACTGTAGTGGTGGCTGATGTACCTGCTACTACACTTGCTACTGTAGTGGTGGCTACTGCACCTATTGCTATAGTGGTGGCTATTGCACCTACTGCTGTGGTGGTGGATGTACCACCTGCTGTACATGTGGGCCCATTCCCACAGGATCTGTAAATCTAGGGAAAGGGTACACTAAAATGTGATCCCTATATGTAGGTGTCATCCCTACATTTGTCACCCGTGCTAAATAATCCCACCTGGCTGGTGGTATCCGAGAATCTATCATGCTCCTGCCTCAATCTAACTATCTTTGCTAGCCCTTATTTGTCTCATCGACAAATCAGGTGTATGTACAGTACTCCTGAGAGACGTCCTGCGGTCTCCAAAACTGTCGTAAGACTCGTGTCAACAAGAAGCACTCTATAACGCTGACAGTACACCCGATCAAAGGACGCGAGTAGAACATATGTGGCAACTCATTTTGTGCGTCATCCCAAACCTCAATGGCTATTCATGGCCACCATATAACTGTTTCCATGTCATCTAGCTGAGCTCGCCACTGATTCATCTTACCCAATATTGGCTGAGTCATGGGATCTGCATACCTATATATATACAGCTCTAAGGGCTTCCAAGTATCATGGAAAATTGGTTGACATACAAGAAGGTGCTCCCAGGCCCAAATCTGTAGAACGATGACTCCTGCCACCATAGTACACGTACCCCGATACACTATCTTGTGCATCTCATGGTACATCTGAGTGAGCATACACTTGGCCCATCTGAATCTCACTGCTGGTGTAGCTAACATCCTCTACAGCATGCCTTCCCATCCACACTCCAATCTATGCTGACCTTGATTCGGCACCAAGTGACAACTCAAGAATAGTGCCAAGACAACTGCCAATGTATGATCCCCACCATACCTTCTCATCAAATCCTCCTAGGATATGGCCCAACCCATGACCAGATCATCCTGGAAGATTTCTCTTAGTGCTAATGTGCCCATTCTTGGCTGCATATTATACTCCATGCGAGCCTCGTGGAATGGTACTCTTAGGATCCTATATATGTCCTTAGGAGTGACTATCATCTCCCCCTATAGCAAGTGGAATGTGTTCGTCTCCAAATGGAAATGCTCGACAAGGGCACCCAATAGATCATGATTTACCTGAATATCGGGTGCATCATGAAGATTTGATAAACCTAGCCCGTCCAGATGGGCACCATCAACATATGACAGTCTCTCCAGCAGTTCACCCATGATAGGATGGTGCAACCGAAATGCAATATCAGGGAAGTCAACCTGCAAAGCAAGTGATGACATTTGATCAGTATCTTGACATGACAGTTTTTCAAAGCAATGACAACAAATGCAACTATGTGTCTATTCTAAACACAGTTTTGAGGCATTCTAAATGGCTAACTCTGTGACATAAAAGCTGACAACTTTCTAGACTGAGAAGGATTCCCAATCAAGGAAACTCTTTTCCCATGTGAGATTTCTATTTCGCACAAGACAGAATATCCTTTTGCGTGAGATTTCATCACATGTGATGAAATCTCGTGCGACATTGGTGTGCACCTCGCGTGAGCTCGCGGAGGGGCCCCATGCGAGGAAGCCCTCTCCCGCGTGAGGAATCCAATTTCTCACGCGAGGGGCAACTTAGGTTGATGTGAGGGAACTACTTCTTCACGCGAAATTTAACGCGATAGACCTAAAAAGCTTCAAAAACATGTTAAAAATAATCTAAAAAGTGATAAAAATTTGAAATGCGGGGTGGTTTTTCAGTTACTTACAGGTGCGGCATACTTCGATGGCCAGTTGTGTCATTAAGAGCACTCAAATTGATGTGTACGCATGGAAATGCTATCAATATCAGCTGGGGCCCTCGCCATCTCTAAAGTCAAAAGTGAATAATGATTTGAAAATGACCGCTTTGGGCCTTATATAGCTTTTGACCTAATTTTCAAAAGTGCTCTATTTTCTGTGAAAATTGCACCCTTGGCTAAATGGACTGTTCTAAATCCATTTTCATGATTGAAATCAAAATTTGACACTCCTAAGAAACTCAAAATTGTATTTTAAAATTTTGGGACCGACGTGCTCCGACGCTTGTGCAGTCAATTTTCTAACATCACTTTCTTGTCAGAATCATCTCTCGTCATCATTTTCTCAGGTTTTGCACTCTTTTCATCAAAGTCAACTCTAGTCAATTCTAGTCAAACTTGGTCAACTATGGTAAAACCTAGTCAGCAGGATCTCCCAATCGCTCTAAATCGATTTTGCCTTCTCTTGATCTATCTCTGATTCCTCTGATCTTCGATCTTACTTCTATCTGCAAATTCTCACTCTCAATCATCCTTATGATGTGTCTTTTTTTTATTTCACTCCTGAGGGGGCAGGATGATTGCATCATTAAATCTTTTTGCATCATTCTTGAATTAGTCTTATCTGAATCAAAAGTCCCCATCGCTAGGGGCATATTCAATTTTTTGTACCTTATGTTCAAAATTGGATATTCCATGATCTTGAATCTCTAGGGGCATCTTGATGTCCTGCATCTTGTCATCTTGTCACCTATATTTTTAGGTATCTGAGAAATCTAACTTGGATCCTCAAGGATTATGCTTCATTCTGGAGATAGTCCTAACAATCTCTATTGACTATCTTTTGGGGTAGGTATCGGGGCAATCTAACCCCGACTCCTGAAGGTTGAGCCTCATTCTGGGGATAGTCTTGTGAAAGATATCAATCTGATATCAATTGTTAGAATGAATTTAGAATAACTGAGAGGGGAGGGGTGAATCAGTTATCCTCAGGTCTAGATGTACCAAATAAAACTTTCTATATTTTAAACAATTCACATCTACTCAGAACCAGTAGCATATGTCAACAACTTAATCATGCAGTTTACTGTTTAATGTAATTATCTTGTAGAAACATAAAAGTAAAACAAACCATAAGCATTCACACATGTTGACACAAGTATTTAACGTGGAAACCCAATATGGGAAAAACCACCAGTAATATGCTACCAAGTTTCACTCTTCTGAAGTGAGCTCTGTGAAGAGCCAACCCTGTTAAAGGTTACAATAACACACTGTTAGGTGTGACTTGGTTAAAGGATTTAATCACCCTGTCAGGAGTGGCCTTGTTAGAGGACTTAGAACATTCCACCTGAATTTCACCTTGCTTAGAGGATTTATACAAATGACTGTTAGGTCAACCTTGTTAAAGGATTTTAACTGATATAATGGTTATAAAGTAATCAGCAGTTGTGATCTGATACATACAATTTAATTTTCAAATTCAGATCCAATTATAGCTCTGATTATAACTTACTGAGTGGCCTGCATTGTCATTTCAATCTTCTAATCTACTTGGAAATCTGTCAAGCAATCACACATGCAACTTTCTGCTTCTATGTTCAGCCTTCTCTGGTAGGTCATGCCAATTAGTAAATCAACTATGCAATCCTCTTTCATACACACATGTACATCAATTCGTACATCCACACTTCAATGAATAACCCCTAGAGGTTATCATATACCTCTCTGTCTAGGTCAGATAAATCTTTGCCACTTAATCAAGATCGTAGATCTTAGGTTAGGTCAGATCCAACAGATCATTCCATCATTACATTACATTTACTTCTCCAAAGTAGTCTCTAATTAAATCTTGAATCCATACATTAATTATGGTTATCCATATATTAAATAACGTGAATCAATCTTTAATTAACTTTACATATCCCAATAAAATTAATTAAGTCGGCCAGAGATCTCAAATCTCATCATTAATCCAAATACTGCAAGTCGGTCAACATCTGTGATCTACTTGAAAATCACTGTTTCCACTCAGTAATTTTACTGGTGCTCAGCACAAGCTAGACTTGCTCGACACAAAACAGCCAGAAAAACTATCTTTGAAAGATAAACAACTAATTACTTTGCTAGAGTGCCAACTGATCAAGTACCCTTTTATTTTCCTTAACTCAACCATTCACT
>MU224853.1:0-65872 GCA_018584345.1 Thuja plicata | reverse complement strand
ATGGTACTCAAATAGATAACAATAGTCTCACCAGTTAAGGTTTGACATCAATGACAAAATAACAATTGCTTGCATTGTCACTTTCCAACAATCTCCCTCTTTGGCATTGATGGCAACACAAAATATTGAGACAATGATTTAACAAGCATAGTTACCATACAATCCAAAAAGTCACCTATGTTCCTCGATATGAACAAATCTTCATTAATATATTTAGCTTCATTCTGATTCTTATCTGTAAAACATTTCTCCCTCTATGTCTATAATCATTTGTGTCTTGATCATCTGCAGACTTCCTCTGAGTAGATAATCACTTCATTGTTTTCAATAGTAACTTCTTCCTCTATATAGGTAATCTCTCCCTCTCTGAAAAAAAATGCCAAAGAGTTTGATATCTTTATCATGTAGATCTTCAGTATCATGCTGATCCTATCATCTTGATTATGATTGATCTTCTTTTCTGTCCTTGTCCAACTTCACAACTTTTGTCAGCATCCTAAAGTGTGACTTACTGTGCATCAATGTGTCAAGTATTCTGAATGTAATATTTGATGCAACAGTACCATATAGAACTTAATTAGCCTCAGCTAGGGGAATCACCCCCAATTTACCTCACAGACACTCATGAGCATCCTTGGGTAGTGCCTTTGTGAATATGTCTGCTAATTGTTCTTTAGTGTTCACATAATCTAGTCTCACTTCTTTATTCTGAACTAGCTCCCTCAAGTAATGATACTTGACTGCTATGTGCTTTGTCTTCGAGTGCATAATAGGGTTTTTAGAAATATTAATGGAATTTGTGTTATCACAATATATGACAACTGGTTCAGTGATTTCTTCCTTCATACCTTTCAGTAATATCTTCAACCACACAATGTTAGAACAGTTGACTGCTGCTGCCACATACTTGGCTTTAGCTGTAGATTGTGAGGTGCAGTTCTGTTTGTTGCTTGTCCATGAGATCAATCTTTTTCCTAAAAGAAATGCTCCACTAGTAGTGCTTTTCCTGTCATCATCATTTCCAGCCCAATCAGAGTCAGTGTAAACTCTAAGTTCAAACTTGTCATTCTTCTTGTAATATAGACCATAGTCATCAGTTCCTTTCAAATATCTTAGAATCATTTTTACTGCCATCATGTGAGTTTCCTTGGGGTTAGAAAAAAATCTTGCAACAATTCTAATAGCTAGGGCAATGTTAGGTCTACTATGTACAACATACTATAGTTTACCAATCATTAATCTGTAGAGTGTTTGGTTCACTTCTTTTGTGTCATCATCTTTTGTCAGCTTCTGTCCAGTAGCCATGGGTGTACTCACTGGTTTGGACTCTTCCATTCCAAAAGTTTTCAGTATCTCCTTGATATATTTAGATTGAGTGATATAGATACCATTCTTCATTTGATAAATTTGTAAGCCAAAAAAGAATTTTATCTCACCAAACATAGACATCTCAAATTCAGTTTGCATCTCTGTTGCAAATGTTTGGCATAACACATCTTGTCCACTAAATATGATTCATCTATGAAAATTTTAGCTAATAATGTACATTTTCTTTGCTCTATCTTCAATTACAGGTTGTTGTTGTCATTGGTTCTTGCAAATCCAATCTTGATCAGATAATTGTGCAAACTCTCATACCATGCTCTTGGTGCTTTCTTTAGTCCATATAGTGTTTTGTGCAATTTGCAAACCATATTCCTTTTGTTTGGGTCAACAAAACCATCAACTTGCTCAATATACACTTCTTCTTCCAAGATACCATTGAGAAATGCAAACTTCACATCCATCTGATAAAATTTGAATCCTTTATAGGATGCATATGCAAGTAAGGTTCTGACTCCTTCCAATCTTGCAACTGGGGCAAATGTTTCACCATAGTCAATTCCTTCCTCCTATGCATAACCCTTGCATACCAGTCTAGCTTTGTTTCTTGTCACATCTCCATGTTCATTCAGTTTATTCCTGAATACCTACTTTGTACCAATTAAATTTTTATCCTTCGGCCTAGGTACAAGTGTCCAAGTCTTATTTTTCTCAATTTGTTCAATTTCTTCATTCATTGCCTGTATCCAATCTTCATTTTCTAAAGCATATTTCATTGTCTTGGGCTCAAATTCACATAACAGACATGTGCCATCTCTCAAATTACTTCATGTCATAACTGTAGAATCCTTTGTTCTAATGATTTGATCATAATTATGGTGTCTCCTCACATATTTCACTAGAGTAGGCTCAGGCCTTGCTTCAGGTTCATTGTTTATGTTTAGTTTTGGTTGATTCTAAGACTCGACATCTCCATCAGATAGCTCGGCATTCACTTCCTATTACTCGGCAACTCCACTCTGTGACTTGGTAGGTGTAGGTTGTTGCTCAGTAGTAGGCTCAGGTAATGTATTAGAATCTAACTCATCAAGATATATGAATGATCTGTAGCTTTCAGGCTCTTGTGTACTTTCAGCTTCATTCCTTTCTGCAAACTCATCAATTCTAACATTTGCACTTTCTACAACTTTGTTAGTATTAGAGTTCAAACATTTGTATGCTTTGCTTTTCGTTGAATAACCAAGGAATATACCTTCTTCACCTTTAGCATAAAGTTTTCCATTTCTATTGTCCTTTAGTATAAAACATTTACTTCCAAATAGTTTAAATTACTTTACACTAGGTGTATAACCATACCAAAGTTCATAAGGTGTAGCATTTGTACCTTTCTTGACTTGTACTCTATTCAGGGTATAGATTGTAGTACTTATAGCTTCTTTTAAGTATTTATGTGCAACATTCTTCTCCATCATTAGTGTTCTTACACAGTCCATGATAGATTCGTTCCTGCGTTCATCAATACCATTTTGTGGAGGTGTCCTAAGTGCGGACATCTGTCTCTTTATGCCTCAGTCATTGCAGAACCTATTGAACTCATTAGAAATAAAATCTCCACCTCTATCATATCTTAATCATTTCAAAATTTTGCCTATTTCCTTTTCAACTTTAGCTAAGTACCATTTAAATAACTGGAATGCATCAGATTTTTCCTTGAGAAACATTACATTCATCATCCTTGAATAATAATCAACAAACAAAATAAAGTATCTAGCACCATAGTAGCTTCTTTCTCCAATGGGACCACAGAGATTAGTATGGACTAATTCCAAAATTTCCTCTGAAGTATGTGCTTTACTCTTGAAACTAGACTTAGTCATCTTTCCTAGTTGACATTGTTTGCACATTGCATTCTCAGATTTCTTTAACTTAGGTAGCCCTCTAACTCTTTTCAATTTACTTATGCTTACCAAGTTATAAAATTTCAGATGACACAATCTCTTATGCCATAACCAAACATCATTGTATTGTGCAAACAAACATGTTTCTTTAGATAAATCCAGATAGAACAAGTTACCTTTAGTCTGATCACCACTTCCAACTAGTTCTCTAGTAGAGTCATAGATCTTTGCTTTCCTTTGATGGAACTCAACTCTATAACCAAAAGTGTTCAGCTATGCAACACTCAACAAATTGTAATTAAGATCATCAACCCAATACACATTATCACATCTAATTTTTCCATTCAAGTTAATCAATCCTTTACCTTTGATGAGACATGGTGCATCATTACCAAATTTTACATATCCTCCTTTGCATTGGTCTAGGGTTTCAAACTTATCCCTGTCACCAGTCATATGATGGGAACAACCACTGTCAATGATCCAATGATCACCTTTACTCTTATAAGAAATTAATGTAGTTTTCTCATCATCATCAGAATCTTCTTTCATTGCAACATAAACAACTTCTATATCATTGTCATCAGAATTGTCAATATCATTGTCAGAAGTTTCTTCAGCAATATAACAAGATTTCTTACCTTTGTCTTTGTAATCCTTATATTTCCTAAAGTCTTACTCATTATTTTTTACTTTGTATTCCTTGTATTTTTTGTCCTTTCTTTCATCTTTTTCATTCTTATCAGGACATCTAGCAACTATATGACCAACTTAATTGCATGAAAAAAAAATGATAGGAAGTTTACCTCTGTATTTTCCTTTTCCTCTGGACAGTCTTTTTTCTATAAGTGCTTCAAGTTCTTCAAGATCATCATCAGTAGTGTCACTATCACTGTTCACATGTTTCTTTCCTTTCTTAGATTTATTGAGGACCAACTGAGATCTAAAAGCAGAATCAATACATTGTGGATTGTAGTTATCATAATTTGACATTTCAAATGCAGTAAGTTTGCCTATTAGATTTTCTATATTTAGATTATTGTTAGGAGTACATCTCAGTTCTTGAATTGCAGAAACTCTAATAGCATATACATGAAGTAGAGTTCTCAGTACCTTTCTCATAATAGTGTTCTCATCTATTGTTCCATTAGCTCCTCTAATGGCATTTACAACTTCTTTTACTCTACCATAATACTAATTAACATTTTCACCTTTTTGCATTTTCATTTCATCAAATTTACCTCTTAGACTTTATGATTTAGCTCTTAGCACATTTGTGTCTCCACCATAGCTAGTTGCTAATTTATCCCACATCTGCTTTGCATTTGTGTAGCTCTTTATATCATCAAACTCTGAATAGCTCAATGAGGATGCAATCTCCAACATTGCTTGATTGTGCTCTTGATTTTCTTTTAGTCGTGCAACTGTGAGAGGAGTAGTAGGTGGTACATAGGCATTTTCAATAAGTCTCTTACCATCATCTCCAATACCATCCAGATGCAGTTTCATCAAACTCTGCCATGCAGGGAAGTTGTTTTTGTTTAGCTTTGGAACCTCCTTTTTATACATCTTGATCTTTTCGCTCCAAGTACCTTCAAACTATTTTCAGGAGACCAAAGCTCTGATACCAATTGTTAGAATGAATTTAGAATAAATGAGAGGGGAGGGGTGAATTAGTTATCCTCAGGTCTAGATGTACCAAATAAAACTTTCTATATTTTAAACAATTCAGATCTACTCGGCAACAATAGCATATGTCAACAACTTAATCATGCGATTTACTGTTTAATGTAATTATCTTGTAGAAACATAACAGTAAAACAAACCATAAGCATTCACACAAGTTGACACAAGTATTTAACGTGGAAACCCAATATGGGAAAAACCACTAGTAACATACTACCAAGTTTCACTCTTCTGAAGTAAGCTCTGTGAGGAGCCAACCCTATTAAAGGTTACAATAACACACTGTTAGGTGTGACCTGGTTAAAGGATTTAATCACCTTGTCAGGAGTGGCCTTGTTAGAGGACTTAAAAGATTCCACGTAAATGTCACCTTTCTTAGGGGATTTATACAAATGACTATTAGGTCAACCTTGTTAAAGGATTTTAACTGATACAATGGTTAGAAAGTAATCAGCAGTTGTGATCTGATACATACAACATACTTTGAAAATTTAGATCCAATTATAGCTCTGATGCTAACTTACTGAGTGGCCTACATTGTCATTTCAATCTTCTGATCTGCTTGGAAATCTGTCAAGCAATCACACATGCAACTTTCTTCTTCTGTGTTTAGCCTTCTCTACTAGGTCATGCCAATTAGTAAATCAACTATGCAATCCTCTTGTATACACACATGTACATCAATCTGTACATCCACACTTCAATGAATAACCCCTAGAGGTTATCATATACCTCTCTGTCTAGGTCAGATAAATCTTTGCCGCTTAATCAAGATCATAGATCTCAGGTTAGGTCAAATCCAATGGATCATTCCATCATTACATTACATTTACTTCTCCAAAGTAGTCTCTAATTAAATCTTGAATCCATGCATTAATTACAGTTATCCATATATTAAATAATGTGAATCAATCTTTAATTAACTTTACATATCCCAATAAAATTAACTAAGTCAGCCAGAGATCTCAAATCTCATCATTAATCCAAATATTGCAAGTCGGCCAACATCTGTGATCTACTCGACAATCACTGTTTCTACTCGGCAATTTTACTAGTAGGAGATATTTTTCCACAGCAAGTCAAATTGTGATATTGCTATCAGGATTCAACTACACAGTTGAATCCTGATAGCAATATCACAATTTTACTAGTGCTCGGCACAAGCCAGACTTGCTCGACACAAAATAGCTAGAAAAAATGTCTTTGAAAGATAAACAACTAATTACTTTTCCAGAGTGCCAACTGATCAAGTACCCTTTTATTTTCCTTAACTAAACCATTCACTTGGTCTTCTTGTTAAATCTTCTTCATCAATCAATAGATATGGTACTCAAACAGATAAAAATAGTCTCAGTAGTTAAGGTTTGACATCAATGACAAAATAACAATTGCTTGCATTGTCACTTTCCAACAGGTTGAGCCTCATTCCGGGGACAGTCTTGTGAAAGATATCAATCTGACTAGTGTCTGGGTAGTCTAACCTAGATATTGGGGGACTAAGCTTCATTCTAGAGATGATTCTTGAAATCTCATTGGGTATTGGGGAAATCTAACCCTAATTCCTGAAAGTCATGCTTCGTTCTGAAGATAGCTCTCAAAATCTCTTTTAGACAGTTATCTAGGCAACCTAACCCAGATCTCGGGGGGCTAACCTTCATATTGGGGAAATCTAACCCTGATTATGGAGATAGTCCTAGATCTTCATCAGCTATCAATGGACATTGAGGCAATCTAACCCTGATTCCGATCTTCTCTCAGTTGGTATTTGGACCGTTGTCTTTGCAATCTAACTTAGACTTCAGAGAATCATGCTTCGTTCTCAAGATGGTTCTGCTTCTTGATCAGATTGGTGTCTTGGTAACCTAACCTAGACTCCCAAAATCTTCATTTGTCACATCAGACTATTCTTTGAATCAATGTGCTACTCACACATCAATTCAAAGAGGGGCAAAATGTAACACCCCAAAATTGGCACCTTACAATTCTAATCAATTTTGGTGCATTTCTTCAAATTCTCATCATCAAAGTCCTATTGTACTAGGAAAATTCTCCTTCCTAATTGTCTTTAATTGACTTAGTCTCAAATGCAGAAAACCTGAATTTGCATAAATCTCACACTATATTTAATTCCTAAATTTTTGAGGTTTATTAGTTAAAAATCCCTATGATTAATTAATTTAATTCTAAAGTCCTAATTAATTTTAAATTAAATTAATTCCACCCCCTTTAGCTAATACACATCAAAAGGAATTGAATAATTATTTAATTATTTGAATGGATTATCCTCAAAAAGAATTTCATAATTTCATGTGAAAAGTCACTCATATGTCAATAATTCCTTCATTTAATTAAATAAATCTTGCAATTTTGTCTCACCTTCCTCCATGGAAATGAAGAGTCAGTCATTTCTTTCCAAGAAACTCTTCATCCTCTTTCCAGGTTCTTCTATATTATGGACTTCTTTTCTTCATTTGGGGGAGCAATTTGAGAAGTATCTAAACTATAGCAAAATCTTGTCTCAATTATCTCATGTTTTCATTCATTTGTTGCATAATTTAGCTTAATTTCATTTAGAGTAATAGCATTTTGCATCTTAAATTAGTTTTCTTATACATCCAATAGCTTAATTCTATCATCTTTCCAAGTTCTTAGCTTAAAATATGCACTTTCATTTCTAGATTGTAATGGCATTTCTCACATAGAATAGTTTCAATTTCAGTTTTTATAATGCTTTAAAATCCTCCATTTTAGCAATGGTCATGGTTGTTGGCTCTCATTCTGAGAGTAATTGAAAAACCCCAACTAAATAGGAGGCAACGGGTCGATTCAATCAAATTTGTGGAATGGACAATTCATGTTCATTTTCGCAAATTTGATGATTGAGCAATGACTATGTTGTGTTTGTGGCTGATTTAGAGGTCATATTCAGACACACACAGGTTGAATCCATGCTTCTAATCAAAGACACTGGCAAATAGGTGGCTATGTTCATCTTAAACTACATTATCTGTAGATATGGGATACCCTCTTCAATTGTAACACATAATGGGGGTTAATTTAAAAACCAAGACATTGAAGACCTTTGCACACAGTTTCACATCACTCAACATTGCTCCTCAATCTTTTATCCTCAAGGTAATGGATAGGCTGAAGCATCTAATAAAAATATTCTCAAGATCCTACACGTAAATGTGAGTAAGTCTGGCAGAGACTGACATTTAAAACTAAATCTGACACTTTGGGCATACAGGACAAGCATCATAACACAAAATGGAGCCACACCATTTTCCCTAGTCTATGGCACTGAGGCAGTACTACCTATTGAGGTTGAAATCCCATCTTTGCAGGTATCTTTACAAGGTCTTGTTACTGATGAACAATACCGCATCGATAGGGCGAATGCACTAGAATTACTCGATGAGCACAGGCAATGTGCGTTCTATCATCTGAAAGTGTACCAAACACGCATGTAAAAAGGGTACAATAAAAAGGTCAAACCATGACACTTTAAAGTGGGGGATCTCATTTTGAAAGAAAATCCTAAGAACTAGCCTAACAGAGAATAGAAGGGAAAGTTTGAACCTAACTAGCTGGGACCCTATGTCATTACTGCAACATTTGGGACTGGAGCCTATCAGCTCGCTACACCTACGAGAGATGTCCTTCTGGATCCTATCAATACTCTACATTTAAATAGGTTCTACACTTGATGTCTGGCTAGCATAACCTATGCAGTGAAAATCTCAAAAAATACAAAAAAAAATTAGAAAATTGATCCTGAAGAAATACAAAAATAGTGAAAAATGTCCCGAAGAAAGGTATCCTTGGTGAAAACCTGGAAAATAGGCACCTTGATACTGGCATAATTCTTTCAAGTCGGATTTAATCTCCTAAGTGATCTAATCACTAAATTTTATTAATCACTTAAGCCAATAAATTCAATTCAAATCAATTCAAATCAAAACATGGCTAAGGTAATTAATTTAAAAGGAATTAAATAAAATCCCTATTATACCTTATCACTTGCAAAAGCCTATCCTCTAGCCTAAATTAATCTAATTAATTGTCTATAGTCCTAATTAATTATCAAAGCAATCAAAAGCTTAAATAGTTAATTTCCCTATTAATGAATGAATATTATATTAAATATAATTCATTTCATTAATATTCCCTCTAGCCTAACATACCTCAACCACCTTAACCTTGGGTTCAAACTCATCCCAAACTATTCCCCCATGCTAATTCTATCTTAAACCCTAACTCTAATCCTAAACTCTCCCTAATGATGTCACATTCCTAATTTTGTGATTGGGAATTCAACCCACTCCCAAAAGACCAAGTTCTCAAGCTTGACCTTAAACCCTCACCCATCCTTCTTAAACCCTCACCATGCCTCTTAAATACTCTCATTTAATGCATATTCCCTTCACCCATACCTCATTAATGCTCCCCTCATTAATGTCTCTTATATCCACCATTAATGCTCTTACATCTCCATTAATGGCTTCCTCTCTCCTCTCACTCTCAATTTCCTCTATAAATAGGATGAATTTTGAGCACAAATGGCCCTTAATTTTTAGAGTTGAAAGCATTGTTATGCTATTGAGATAATTGTGAAATCATGTTGCATCTTAGCTTTGTCATTATGCATTGTTTTTATCTTCATTTTTAGAGCTAATATGCATGTTTCTTGAACATTTAGATTAGTTTTTATTCAAATCTTTCATTCTTAGGTTGTATATGTCATTGATTTGTGCATAATCTGAGGGCATGATTATTGCATTCTTCAAACTCCTCTTAGATAGGAAATAATAGATCAGTTTTAGTGATTTAGATGAAACCCTTGCTTTTTATGCTTTTTCACTAATCTAATGATCTATTGAAGCATTGTATCTTTCTTAACAGGTGCATAAAATAACACACACAAGGTCAAGTGTTCCAAGGTCTATTAGGCCTTTACTACCCAAATTGTTTCTCCTATGAATTATTGTTATTGTTGTAGGTATTGAAAATCTGATTTTTATTCGAAGGATAGACATTTGGAGCAGTAGGCGTCTATTGGTACCCACTTTGGTTTTGGGAGGGATTCAACTTCATCATTGTGAGCTCATTGGTGAGTTGAGATAGGTTTTTCTTCACGACATCCAACTCGGAGGCTAGGTGATTATCAGGTTCAGTTGGAGGCACAGTCCGTTGCTCAAAGAAAGTTGTCTTATGGGCCTCATAGCTTGGGTAAGTTATGGATGGTGGTGGAACAAAGAGTGGTTGTACAAGAATTGGGTTCAGCAAAGGCGAGTGGGTGGCTAGAGCTTGATTGATCACTGAAAATTTATGTGGAGCAACGATGTTACCCATGGTAGGTATGGTACCAAAGTTCCCTTCTTGCAGATCCATTTGTTGTGTAAATGTTATGGCTTCATTGTACACCTTTTCCATTGTGTCTCTGTTTGCGGTGCAAGTCTCCTCAAAAAAATTAAAGTGAAAGGGTCCAGAGATTTAAGGTAAACTTGTATAACAATTGCCTCTGGTATAGTGTAAGGAGATTCTAATTTTTGATGCATCTTATGGAAATGATGATTGAACATAGCAATGGGCTCCTTGGAGTCTTTCCTCATTGTTATGAATTGGTCATGTGTCATGGCCAAATCTACATACAACTTAAGTTGGTTTAGAAATTTAGTTTTAAACTCAGGCCATGCAGAGATAAACCCATATGGTAAGTTCAGGTACCAGTTGTATGAAAACTCTCCTAGATTTTATGGGAACAAGAAACAAATGACAACTTGGTGAGAAAACCCTTTGTAGTTGCAAATTTATTTGAAGGCATAGATGTGTTCTTCGGCTGTCTGCAATTCTCTGTATACGAAATGAGTGCAAATCTTCTCAGGATTTTTGGGTAATTCATGAAGTTGTCTAATGAAGTTTAATGATGAGATTTTTGTGTTAGAGAAGAAGGCCATTGGATGAGGCTGTTGTAAGTTTTGATTTTGGTTTATGGCTACGGTGACAGTCAAGGCAACGATGTGTGATTGTCATCCAAGTGGATTTTTTGGCTTAGTGTGGTGGTGAGGAGGATTTCCCCTTAACTTTCCTTTGTTTTTGTAAGATTTTCTATGATGGGCGAGTTCAAGTAACTTACCTCTCTTTGGAGATGACCTAAGCACTCATTCAAATTGTTCTGGCAAGAAAGACCCGATGTTATCCAGCTTTATGCCGTGGGCCCTCCTTCTAGCACCACTTCTATTGAGCGTTGTTTTTGCACAAGTCAATTGCTAGGAATTTGAGATCTGATTTCCTCTCTTGAAAGAATAACGAAGTTATTCCCAAGGTTCTCTGTAGTCATGGTACAATCGCTTGGTAAACTTAGTTGAAGATAAATGTGAATTGTTCACGAGGAGGCCTTTGCTGGTTCTTTCAAGACTTGAAGCTACATAACAAAATTTAGTACTTTTGTATTTTTTTTTTCCAATTTTATAATGCATGTAATTCATTAATGATGTAAAATGTACACTAAACCCTTACAATGATTATTTTCTCTCTCGAGATTTAAAAGATCAAAGATTTGGGTAACAAGAATTAAGAAAATTTACTGAAATGAAATCGTAATAGACATAAACCATTTCTGGACCTTCCTTTTGAATTGAATGATAGAAAGATGTAAACCCACAAAATATGAATCAGACCATGTCATGAATCTATACCCAATGGATATAATTGTTTTGAGAAAAGTTGATCAAGATGCAAGATTTTCAAAATCTATCAAATCGTGAAGCCACAAGTATGCGCACACACACAAGACATATTTATTTTTGAAGTGATATAATTATCTTTCCCAATCATTTGTCACAACAAGAGCGATGAGAAACAACAAACTCCAATCTAATTAATTGCAGATCCAAACACAATAAATGCAATAAGCTCTTTGAAAGAAATGAACAAGTGAACACAAATTCATTAATTTCCCATAGACAATAGACAATATCACACTACAATTGAAGCACCAGTTGTATATATTTATTACATAAAATATTTGACCTTAATTACATTGTTCTGATACAATATATAGTTCTTTGATTTACAAAACTTTGAACCCCAAAACTAAGGTTTCAACTACTCTAAAATAATGAAATAAATCTAAAACTAGAGCTTATTGAAGCAAAACTACTATTGAACTAACAAGTAAAATTTTTACATGGATCCTTGATCCATTTACATTCAGTTTTCCCGTAAAATAAGGGTAAAACACACTTAGAAGAAGAGAGCATTGAACTGGAGCTCCACTGTTTCTAACTGGAGTCTTGACTTTAATCTTTGAGTTCTTCCTTGGAGTTTTCATCTGGGCTTCTCTTTGCATGGGTAACTGATGGAAAAATTCTATTCAAATCAAAATAAACCTAAGTCCACATGCAAATTGATCTGAGACTCCTTCTTCATGCAAAAACCTTCTTTATGCTGGAATAACCCAGAGATTTGGACCCCGACCTTTGCTCCAAAAAATGGAAATCTAAAAATTGACTAAGTGTAGAGGAAATCCTCTTGGGTTCTCCAAAATGTTGGAAGTTTGGAGGCCGAAAGGCCAAAATTATGAGGCTCAAGAAATTACTAAGTGTCAAAATCACTTTCTGCAAAAATTGACTAAGTCCCCAAAATGGACTGTCAGTCTAGGAAAATATATGGGAGAGCATCCCGAAGCCGTTGCACTATTTCTTGCACTTTTCCATAGTCTACCTCTTGCACATTAGTGAGGCATTTCTCTTGTCTTTCTCTGGAGGCAGTCAACTTGGAAGCAAAGAATTTGATATCTTCTTCATGCACAAACATCCTTTGCATCTCTTCCTTGAATATGAAGAGTTGATGGAGATCCTCCTTGGTGTTAACTCCTACTAGGATCCCTCTGAACTATAGTATAATACTCTTTACTGGAGACAAAACTTGTTTCTCATTATCCTCATACAACTCTAGATCTATTCCTATGACAAAATCCTCTATTTTTCTACCAACATCATAACTTCCTTATGTATTTGGTGTATCTTGTTTAAATACCTTTCATAAACCTTTATTGTCTCCATTATGCTTTTTTTCCATGTCCCAAAATTATCTAGTTCTTCCCCCTCATATACCTTTAACATAATTTGGAAGCGCTACTTTTTTACTATCTTCAGGTCCCTAAGCATATTTTTCCATCTAATTAATCAAAGATGAAATCCGTGTTCATCTTTCATCATATCTAATAGCTTGGTAGCCTCTTTGAGAATGGTCTTGAAAGGTTTCAAAATAGCTCTAATGATTCTTTCTCCTAAATTCTCAAAATCTACCTTCCAGTCTGAGCATGCTTGTACAAAAGAATGTGTCATTCCTTCCGACAATTCTTGGGTGGCCTTCTTCTCCAATACAACCTGTAACATGACTTCTGGACAACTTGGGTTGATGTGACCCACCACTTTAAGAATGAATTTTATTAATGCATCATTTTGCTCAGTTTAACTTTATCTTTTCTTCATCTTTGTCCTTGAAGCCGAGAGCATGCTTCAGCCCTAGAGTGCCCAATGTTTTTCTTCCTTCTCTTGTAGGATCCCCTAGATCAACCTCATCAAAAGTCTAATCTTCTGGGTATATTTCCGCTCGGGTGGCATCGGTTGTAGGAACTGCTACTTGTGCTTTCCAACGGCCTATATTATCCTGAGTGACATAGGACATTGTCCTTGCAGGCACACTGGATTCTGCTTGGTGGAAGGATGTACATAGAAAGGACATGTTTGTATCTTCTTCCTCTTCCATATAGGTTCTCTTCCTTGGTTATATCTCTTTATTAAACCATGTTGGTTTAGTAAAGGCAGTAATGGGCTTGTAAGGAGCAATGTGCAGTACTAAAGTTGTCCCTCCTATTTCCCATGTTTTTGTCTCCTCTTTAGCTTCCTTTTCCTTTTCCAATGCTTCTCTTCCTTTTGAGTTATCTTCCCCTTCTCCTTCCCCCTTTTATCCCATTTCTTATTTCTAGATTCCATTAGTCTCTCCTAAAGGGGCATTTTGGACCTCATGTGTTTTCTTCGATGGAGGATTACTCTCTTCCCCTCTGTATCCTGTTCATCTTGGGGTTTCTCCACATCTCCTGAAATATTTGATAAAATTTCAGCTTGAGTTGGGAATGAAGGTGGAGGAGTGGGGGCTTGAGTATGAGATTAAGGTGGAGGAGTGGGAGATTTAGTATGAGACAAAGGTGGAGGAGTGGGAGTAGGAAATAAAGGTGGAGGGGTGGGAGTAGGAAATGAAGGCGGAGGACTGGGATTATGAAATAAAGGTAGAGGAGTAGAAACTTGAGTATTTGTAGGATTAGGGCCTTTCTCCACATTCTTATCTCCTTGTGTATCTTGGAGTGACTCTCCCTAGGTTGTTTGTGAGGTTTGGGAAGTGGTGGACCCCAGAATAGCTAGTGCCACTATATCTTTGTTTGTGTCCCTTTCCTTGTTTGTATTTGTTTCCCCAAGTGGTACTCTCACTGTGGGGTTAGTGAACTTAGATGGGGGTGGAGTTAGAATAACCTCTAGGATTGGTGGTACATGCCCTCCCATATTTACTCCATTTTAATTATCAAATGCATCCACCCCTTGATCCTCAAACCCTGTAAGATATTGGAAGTTAGACATAAGGAATTCATCAGGACCAAGGGAATCTCAAGGGTTTCCTTATTCCTCTTGTAACTCTTCCTCTCCATAAATGGGAATGTCCTTTTCTAGGCCTTTCTTCTTTGAGATATAATTCCTTGACCTCTTCCTTCTCACTAAGGGTAAATCCCCCTCTTCTCCTCCTTTCTCTTCTGGTTTCTCTAGCAGATTTTCTAACTGCGGAGATGCAGAGGCTCTCTTCCTCTTATACACTTTATTTTTCTCTCCTGAGGTGCTTGGAAGTTCTATAGTCTCTACATCAAGGGATTGACTAGTGGCGAGGAGCTCTTCTTGAGTCATTTTTTATTTTTCCAAAGCTGGGGATATGCTTCTAGCCACTCTAGTCTTCAGTGGTTTATGCTTAGGGTTAGGGCTGTACACCACCAGGCGTTCATGCCCATACACTGTTCCTGACTTTTGTGGAGCTTCCTTCTTGAGCTAGGGCACTTCTATCCTTTCTCCTTGTACCTTATCCACTTTGGGTGGTGGGTTTAACTGTGGTTTCATTGGTATGGGATCCATTGGGAAGGGCCTTTTTATCCAACTCTTAGTAGCCTTAACCATGTGCCTGGCCTTGAACTAGATGTTATCATTCTCATCTTTATCTATCTCAACATTTAAAATAGTTGTAGTATAAACCTTATCTTTATTATATAGCGAGTCAAGTACCTCATCCATCTCCTTTTCCCATGCTTTGGGCAGAATATTGAGCTCTAGGGAAGCCTGTGCTAAAACTAGGGACATTTTTGCAATAATCTCAAACCCTGACTTCATAATCGTCCACTTAATTCATCCAATGGTCTTCCAGGAGAGGCTTGTGAATGTAATTCGTGCCTATGATGTGGCTATAGGTACCAATGGGATCAAACCTTGGACTGAACCCGTCTGTTAGAGATTGTATTGGGCATTCATCCTATTCAAACACAAGGGACTTGCACACCTTCATATCCTGCAGGGTGTATGGGCCAATGGAAATGGGAAAGTCCCAGTAATGCTTCTTCTTGTGTTTAATATGCTCATATGTATCAACGAGCTGTCAAGCCATCTCTATGATAATAACCTAGTCAGAAGGGTATCTGAGAAGTTTCTTTAAAGCAAGGGTGCACCCAATCACTCTGATGTAGGTGAAGGTTCTACACTGAATGCATAAGGTCCCTATTGCCCTTACCTTAGCGACTGCCTCTTCTGATAATACTTTTGCAAAATCACCCTCAATTGAGTAGATGATTGCAAAAATGATTGCGTCATTGATGATCCTATAATCTGTGTTGTTTTCATCCAGCTTAGATTTCCATATAAATTGGGGATATACTATGAAGGGTCATGCATTTGGTTGGCCAAAGGCTCCTCTTTTCACCAATCTCGGGTACTCTGCCCTTCTTGCTAATAAATACGCCATGTATGATGTCATATAAAAATTTGGGTTGTGCTTTACTGAAATTAATTGTCGATCCAAGTTATCACTAAGGGTGGTCTTCCAAGTGAACCTGAACCTTCTCCCCTTGATCTTCTCAATTAGTAGGATCATCTAATGTTCAAGCTGGATGGACTGGGGTAGTCCGTACAATCTGTTGAGCATTATGATGATTGCCTGAATATCATCCTTTAAGTATCCTCTCCTCATATCTATCTTTTCAAGTTTGTTCTTTGGAAGGGATTGGATCAGGTACTCTTGGTTCACTATATTGTATGCCTCCAAGGTGTTATTCTTGAACCAATCCAAGCCTTTGTTGACTGAGAAGTCATAATATATGTTGATGCCCTTTGAGAGGTGGAAGACATCCTTAATGTTATCTGGCTGGAGGTCCAAGACAATCTCTCCACCTCTATTTTTCACTACCCTTTCATATGGTACATAGTGGTGTGCTAGGGTCATAATCAAGTCTAAGGATAGAACTGAGACTGGGTGTGTGGCTGCATTTACTAGACTTGATAGTACCAAGGCAGTGCAGTCAGATGACCTCCACTAGGTTTGGCACATTTTATTAGGAACTCATTCCAATCGACATTCCCGATGTCGGTATTGGTAATCTCATTGTGGTGGTTCCCGACCTTTGAAGGCATATGGTACCTTTTGAATACATACTTCATGGGTGATCCAACGATCCTTTTTGGCATTCCTGCAAGAAAACATGCAACTATCAATACTTTATTGAAAACAACTATCTCAAGGAAAGAAAAAACATAAGCTAACTCTAAGGGTCAGAAGAAGCTTCTCCGAATCATTCAGAAGAAACTTATGGTATTTTCGGTCAATCAGACTTCCGGACACCGAAGACAAGACCGGACTGCGAAAATTCAAAAGTGCAAAGAGAAAGGTTTGAATGGGGGGTCGTTGTTCGACAAGTCAGACTATGAAATAATCTTGGAGTGCGAAAGTGCGAAGTGATGGGACATTGATGAAGCTTAAAGAGCGAAGGTTCAGAATTGTGGAGGTGTAGGATGTCGTAGAGTGCGAAGGTGTGAAAGTCTGAAAGTGTGAAGGAAAAAAGATGAAGTTTGAAAGAGAGAAGATTCAGACTTGCAGAGGTGTAGGATATTTAGGAGCTCGAAGGTGTGAAAGTTTGATAGTGCAAAGATTGGTCTTGTGTTCAGTGTTTTGGCCTTTGATAATGAGGTATACTATGAAATTCTGAAACGTCGAGACGCCGAGGGTCGTTCTAGACTTGGTTGAATTTTGTGCTCTGCCCAATTTTGCTGAGGAGACGACTTTCAACCTTTGGAGACTGAAAGTCTTGCGACAGACACAACAAGAGAAAACTAAAATACAAACAAAAACAAAACACGATGAAATAAATAGACTAGACACCCTAGGGCTAAGGAACCTACGCAAACTTTGTGAAAGGAAGCTCCAAAAAAAATAACAGAGAAGAAGAAAACAAAAAAAAAGGAACAGAAATGAAACCTAAAGCGAAAGACAAAAACCCTAAACCTAACGGTAAGTCTGAGAGACCAACCTACTAGGAGGGAGAGAAGGCGAAGACAATGCACAACATGAGAACAACAACAAGGTCCTAGGAAAAGAGCACAACTCTGAAGAAGAAGCGCCAAAGACAGGATTGCCGGAGCTCGAGGAGGCGAAGAGAAAATGAAAAAAGTTGAAGAAAAATAGGCGATGTCACTTTTAAAGCCTCACAATTAATGAGGTGAAGTCACATAGACTTCGGTGTTTCAATGGCCGAAATGCCAAAGTCTTGACCCTCATACCTTTCAGGGTTTTAGAGGCTGAATCACGGAAAGATTTGTCATGGGCTTTGACTTTGGCAGTTCCGAGCCTTCGGGATTTTAGAGGTTTAGATACCCTGAAAGGCCGAAAGTCTGAAAGGACTTGACTTTTCTTCAAAAGGACCCCCAGAAAGCATCCAAAAGGATAGGGGATCAAAACAAAAATGACAAGTAAGGGGGTCCCCATGACCAAAAGGCTAAAAATTGGGGTGTGTGTTGTGGAGCCACAACAACTCTGACATGATATAAGTAATTAAAATTATTGCAACCTTTTGGGTACCTTGACATTAAGGAGAACATAATTATAATCTGAGAGCACCCATGACATACAACTTTGACATCAATGAAAACACAATGTTCAACACTCAATAGTAACATGACATAAATGTGATAAGGATAACAGAGTGACAGAAACAAGAACGTATAAACTAACCCAAACTAAAGTCCAAACAATCGTCTACCTCCCTCTTTTGCTTTACATATAAACTTAAATTAATAAACATACAAAACATATTTTTTTTAGATATGGTCATACATTAATCACTATAATCTTATATGGGACATATCAAACTCATTCCACCCATCGTCGATAATTGACATTCACTAAGGGCACACACATAACTAATTGGTATAAGGTGTAGTTTGAACGGTGCATACAACTTGCCCTACAAGAGTTATTTGAGCCATTAAGATGATACTTTTATAATCATATTCTAAAATATCATAGATTAAAAAATTGTCGCTTTAAATTTTTAATAGAAAATCTTTCTGCTATCTATGCTACTTCAAATTGTAGCTTTAATTTTTAATAGAAAATCATAATACTTACAAAATCTTAATTTTTAACAGAAAATCGTTAATATCTTACAAATTAATTTAACTAAATGAAAGCTATGTATGAATAATAAGGAATAAAGCCTAAACTCCCATTTAGTGGCCCCATAAAATTTGTGGGTAGAACTAGGCTTAAAATTTTAGTCACCCTTCTGTCATATGAATACTTTATAATGGTTTGGTTATTTCAATATCTTTTATTTTACACTTTAAGAAAAATATTCTTTAACAAATTTTACACTTTAAGAAAACTATTGTTTGTTAAAAAGATTAAAAAGAATGTAAAATTAGAAAACAAGTATAAATTACTAAGTATTAATTGTATTAAAAAAAATTGAAAATTAGAAAACAATTATAAATTAGTAATATATAAAAAATCTCAAATTTATATAGGAAGTTTCTAAATTTATATATTTTATTCTGAAAATATTCCAAACTAATATGACAAATCAATTTAAAATTATTTTAAAATTCATAGTAAAATATTTTAGAAATTAAAAACATAGTGGTAGTCCCATATTGCTGTCATCATAAGTAGACCCAAAAACATATGGCTAGTATAATGGACTATAAAAGAATCTTTCCTTTCCTTTCCTTTCCTTTCGTATTCTATTATTTTAAAAAAAATTATATTTCATCATAGATATTTTATAACATGTTAATTTGTAGTCCACAAAATATTCAAATTATTATATACAGTTCAAAAGTTGAAAAAACAACAACCAATTTAATTTAACAAAAGCCTTCATGCCAATTTAAGTGTTACTTAGTTGAGTCAATAAATCCTTATATTGGAATATATGTGTTTTTTATTTTAACTTAAATAAACTAAAAAATATTGTTAAAGTTGAGCCCGTTTTTTGAGACTCGAAAGTCAACCCACACTTTTATGATCTTGCAGTAAATGGGAGAGAGAGAGAGAGAGAGAGAGGTGCAGGGGACTTAAATGACACTGCAGCTGACAAAGCCTATGTGTACAAATTGTGGCCTAAAAAAGTGGCCATTTTGGATATCATTCATTACCCGTCACAATTATTAGGTGTGCTCTCCATGCTCATAATAACTCACGGTAGCGGTTAGTGAGTGGAACTTTAATGCATGGTAGCCAAATTTGAATCTTGTGTTCTCCATCATAATCATATTAATTTCAAGATGTACTGCAAGCTTTGTATTACAGGTAGAACATGTAATCTTCTTTATTTAGACACATGATATTACAGGTAGAGCTTGTAAGCTTCTTTATTTCATGCTTGCATGACAGTGCCTTCTAATCTGTAACTGTTTGTCACCTGAAAAAACTATGATAGCTTTTTTTTGTTTCTATGCTTTTTCTCTTAAACGTGTATTGTTGCCCATTTGATTTCTTTATTCTTATAATTGTTTGTTTGAATTGATGCAGGATTCCTTTAGAACCCTAGGAAGCTCCAGAGATAGGAATGAAGAATACCTGAAGAGAGAGGTTATTGTTGTTATTTGCGTTTGTTTATAATGGGTAACCATTTGGAAAATTTTGTGTGTAGTCTGAAATCCAAGTTAAAGGGCATGCAAAAGAAAAAGCCTTACAGGAAGATAGATAAGAGTGAAAGCATGAGAATGGAAGCAAAACACCAACGTGCACAGAAGCTAATTTCTCAGACTCTTAAGTTTGCTGATAAGCCTGGTAAAAAAGCTGTTGTATTTTAAGTAATAATCTAAGGATGTTCTTGGAACATTTATCTTTCCTTCCAGTTATTCAAATCTGTTTTTCTTTTTTTTAGTAGATCTTAACAGCAAGAGCCATGGATGTCTTGTGGGCCTGTGGCTAAATCTCAATTATAAGCAAAAGAAAACACAGAAGCAGTCTATGGTAGTCACAACTTTGTATTGACTGTCTGTTAATAGTGTTTAATGTATTGATATTAATTGTTCATTAGCTTCAAACAATATGAATATAAAATGTATGATAAAATATTTTGAAATCTTTTATCATCTCTTAATAAATATAGCAAGATTATTGTTATTTTCACAATCACAAATAAATGGAAACAAGAAATAAATAAACAGAAAGAGAATACCCAAACCTTAATATTTCTTCAATGTCTTAGCTGCTACAAGCTGTCGTTGATATACTTTGATCTGTTTTGTGCAATGCAGCTGGGTAAAATAATATCGGCATAAAGTATAGATAGTTGTGAAGACCAATACTGAATCATTTACAGGATACAATTGATAATATTAGTGGGTGTGTGCAACTGTGCACCTGTTGCAACAGAGATTGATTTGTGAAGTATATGACATTACAGAAATGTGTTGAAAGCTTTGTTACATGAATACTTTTAACTTTAAAATCAGTACTTAAATGATTGAGATTTTTTTTGTTGAAGAATTGAATGGAAAATCTTTTATGTTTCAGCTAAGATCTGATCTGTATTAGGCTGAGTGCACCATCATATTATTTACAATACATGGTGGTCTTCAATTGTTGCATTTTGATATGAATGTGGTGTTAAATACATTTTTATTTTCTATGGTATGTTTTGTATCATGCTTCTTTTAAGGAATGAATTATGATATGTTATATGTTAGCAACCCATAGATAGTTAAACCTTTCTCCCTCTCCCAACACTTAACCAATGCCCATCTACCCTTCATGACCACCGGAGGGAGTCGTTAACACGTGGTCAATATAATGGTGGGAGAGTCTTAACATTGTAGCAGTCAGTGACTACAATATTTTTCAAATGTTTGAGATGTACTATTGATTTTGGAAAACCATGAAATTTGTTGCAATTATTACAAATAAGCAACTGCCTTAACTGCAGGGAGGCCTGTAGAGAAATTTGTTTCACCTTCAATTAGTAAGTATTTGACCCAACTGAAGACGGTGCGACCAAATTCCTCTATTAGTATGAACCATGAGTTTCACTTGCGAGCACCGAATGCCAAGCTCAACAAGCTCACCAGTTTCTTTGGGTACCATTAATAGTAAGCACTTCCCTGCTCTTTTCTAAACATAAATAAATTCAAATATTCAGAAATAAAAATATAGCTATAAACTTTTTCAAACAATTAAAATTGCTAGAAGAAAACACAAGATTTGGGCAAACAAACACCATGCTTAATCGAAAAGAATTAATTTGAGGCCGTGGTTATTCCTTGATTGCCTAATCTTTTCTGAAGCGGAGAAAAACAAAACTAAAAATTCAACTAACAAAATGGTAAAAAATTATTCAAACACAAGAAAATTACTTAGAAGACAAAGCAATAGACAAAACAAAACTAAAAATTATAATTAAAAAAAAGTTAAATGTTTAAACATATAGTATTGGACTAAATTGGTAAGTTGTTTAGGTTATTGTAAAAAGGGTTTAGCTAGTCAATCTATTCTAAAGAGTTATTTAACTAAAGAATTAATTTAAAACTTCTTGTACTCTCTGTAAATAAAGATTTACTTCATCTTGAATAATGATACAATAAAAAGAAAAAACTTCATCTCTATTAAATGAGGCAATGAAAATGTATTTATTTACTCCATTTTGATTCTAAACATTAATAATTTATTAAGGAATCTAGAGTCGGTATGGTGAATTTTCATTTGCAATGTCTCTTCCCAAATCTCTTGAGTGGTCTTACATTGTGATGCAATATCAATCATCAAGCTCAACCAAACACTTATTTAGGATCCTTTCCCAATTTCATAGACCACTCCACCACAATCCATTTTAGACTTCAACTACCAAGCTACTCTTTGTGTGTGTGAATATTGTACCTACAAAGCTGCAACACAACACTTTTATATGTCATTATATCAATGGTTAGAAATATTAAATTCAATTGAAAAGAACTTAAAGAAACCAAAGAAACTGACATATTGCTTCCTATTTAGAAAGAGTATGGTCTAATTATGAATTTTCTCTCAGATTATGCATTAGATCAATGACACACTCAATCCTAAAATGGAAGATTCAAATGTAAAATAAAATTATTTAGCATGCAATTCAACTTAAAAACATGATTCATTCACTTAAACAATTAAAATGTTCTCTAATTAGCTATGAAATCAAATTGGCAGTATAAGATTGAATTAAGAATTCTAAAAATTAGGACCTTTTGAGCTAAAAAATTAGTCCTTTTATGGAGGATAATGAGAAATAGAGGGTTGAGATCAATCCGTGAGGAGAGGTGAGGATTGAAACTTAGTTGATCCATGTGAGTGAACTCTCATCGGTCCATGGATTGAATTTTCATGTGCAAGTGATGAGTTGTTATTGAGAGTATTTATTAATTGTCTTTTAATTAATCACTTTGGCCAATAAATTTAATGGGATTGATTTGACTAAATAAGCCATGGTAATTAATGTGAGGTAGTGATAAAATCATTTTGATTTGAGGGATTATCTTGATTTTGATGAATTATGCCAACAATCATATAGTTGGATTGACATAATGGAGGGTATGGTCATATTTAGGGAAAATAGGGTCCTTGGTTAGAGTAGACTAAATTAGTGTGGTTATATTTTCCCCTCTTTGAATTGATGTGCGAGCAACGCATTGATTCAAAGAATGTCTAATGTTGACTTTAGAAAGTTTTGAGAATTCTGAACTTGATTGAACGAAATTTAGCTGATGATACCAGTCTCGAACTTGATTGAACTAAGACTGATAGTATAATCTTCAAACTTGATTGAATGAAGGTTGATTGAATACTGATCTAGAGATACCAATTCTGAACTTGATTGAACTATAATTGATAATAATGACTCCGAACTTGATCAAACAAAGGTCAGTAAGAAGCTTACTGAGAGCTTAAAGATATCAATTCTGAACTTAATTAAACTAGAATTGATAATATCGACTCTAAACTTGATCGAATGAAGGTCAACAAGAAGCTGATGAGAGCTTGATAAAGATATAAGAGATTGTAGGCATAGATATCCAACTTGTTTTGTGCTGAAGCCTTTTATGCAATAGTCCCAACTTAATCAAAGGAAACTTCCATGCCCCTAGTCTTTTGATGATGAAGTCATCTTTACTTTTGAGAAAGAAATTGATTGATTTTAGGTGTGATCATGCCCCCTCAGCAACGAAATCAAAGGAAATAGTAATGAAATCCCTCTTTAGAATGTGAATATCCATGATAGATCGATGAAACACTTGATTGGATTAATAAGAAGCAATTAGAATATGAGCTGGAGCTAAAATGTGGTAAGATAAAAAACAATTTTACCAAGTTGATTACTTTGAAACGTATTTGTGAGAAAGATAAAATGATATCCGACCAAGATTTTAGATATGTGATGTGCAGCTTGTGAGAAAGAACCTTGAAAACCATTGCGTAAAATTTGCGAATCATTTTCAGTATGTATAGATCATTTTTGCATTTGTATAGATCATTTCTATAGAGAAGAAGATACAATACAAAGTCACCGAGAAGATCAGCCAGGAAGTGAGAATCAATAAGATAACTCTGTCTGAATTTCTAAGTGGTTTAGAAACTGTTATATCAACAAAATAGATAAAGCAAATAGATCAAGATCTTAAGGCTAGTGCAAACAAGTTATCAACCGAGCAACATGCATTGTAGATGCATTACAACAAAGTTCTCCAAACCAAGCGGTTGAGACTAGACTTAAAGAAAGAAGAGGAGCGAATCAGAGAACAAGTAACCGAGCTATAGGAAACGTTACTACCACATTTGGTAATGATGCAAAAGCATGTGACATTGGCAAAGAATTTAGTTACCACCCCAGAATTGTTAGTAACCGACAACATATATGATATGCATGCACAGGTCAATTTAGAGCAATTAACCCTTGAGAATTTAAAAGAGGAATGGGAGAAGCTACTGGAAAATCTTACGAATGCCCATCTTACTATTTTTGACAAATTGTAAGTTATACTCCTTTTGTCATTATTTTCAAAAAAGGGGGAAATATATGTATATAAGTATAGTAAAGGGGGATACTATAATCAGGATGAGTTCATATACATATATCAAGCATGTAAAAAGGGGGAGTCGTCATGTATATAATGTATAGCAATAAGTTTTTGATACTAAAGCCAAATGGGGAGAATGTTACTCCAATTGAACATTGAAGTTGTCATTAGTATTCAAGCACTCAACATGGATAATCGGTAACAAAGTCACAAATAGGATAATTGGTATATTCACCGAAGTATAGAGTTAACTGAGAGCACTGATCACGCCTAGAGTTAACTGAGTATGACAGACTACATCAAGCAGTAGACAACACTGAGCTACATAGTATAACCGAACAAGCAGTATAATCGAGATACATAGACTACACCGAGCACCAAGAGACAACAATAACTGAGTGGACGAGAGGCCACATAAAAGTTTGTTTTGGCACATTATTCTATGTAACAAATTTATTTCCGACCTAGATAATGGTTTATAATATCGAGGAGAGCATTAATTATGGATATACAACATTAATTGTTTATGTCTCCTATGTTAGATGACCAAGGTAAATTATGTACACCATTGATCTTAGGGTAGGGATGTAATTGTAAAACCCTAATTAGGTCATAACATTTGATATATAAATGTATAGATGTCAAATTTTGTAATGTATGTTGATCAAGAAATGATCAAGTAGCCACCATACTATAGACTTCAGAGATCAGCCAAGGGATTTCAAGGACAGAGACTACAATGCAAAAATCAGTTTTCAGAACAAAAGCAAGGCTACCAAGAAGAACAAAGAAGAAGGTATTATCATTCACATTGAGGTGATATGTTTTGAATGCACTTAATGGATCTGTATCAGCAATATTGAGATTGTATATGTTTCAGATCAAACTTCTGTTACTCTCTAACAATTGTAATAGACCCCTAAATCTCTTAACATAGTAGATTTAACTGTCTTTTTATAAATATCTTAACCGAGTGCACACATAATTTTTGTTGCAAAATCCTCACACAAGGTAGATCTAATCAATCTCATTGTTACTTCTAGCATGGTAATATCATCATAAGTGATCATTCTTTGTAAGCTTTAACATGCTACTTTATTTACTGCAGTAGTGAAGATTTGTGGGTCTCATCCTCACCATAGTTTTTACCTGTTGACAGGGGTTTCCTGTGATACAAAAATACTAGTGTCATGAGTACTTAATTTCATGTATGTGTATTGTTTACTTTACATGCATTTACATTTCAACAATGATACTATATGTTTGGTGTATGCAATCTACTTAGTCGGTTAATATAGAATAATGGTTACAAAGTGTATAGTCGGAAAATGGAAGCATTTCCATTGTAGATTGGTTTAACCTTCCGAGTAAGTGGTTTGGGGTCATGTCAAGTGCCTTGAATGGGTCCCTGACTTGGATCTATATTTGTCCCCCTGTTCTACCCCATTTCCACTTTTTCCAGTCTATTTCTGACACCCCAGACTGGAAAACTAGGACTTTGACCTCAGGGTCAAGGTCGACCTTTTTGGGTCAAGTTTGACCTCGACCTTGACCTATGTCATAATCGATATTTTTAGGCCCAGGATTCAAATTCCAAAATTTCAGGGTTTCCGAATGTCGGGCTTTGGAAAAATTTAATTCCCGCTTCCGGGTCAGCTTTTTCGGTCTTCGAAACAAAAAATATTAAATTATATTTAATATAAGTCCTCTTCTAGGGGTCTGGGTCTAATTTTATTTTAATTCTCCTATGTTGGCCTCTCTAGAAGATTGTGCCCTAGTTTCATATAAAAGGAAGCTTTCTCCTCTCATTTTCTCTAATCATGATCATCAACTTTCAAGACTTGAAGAGTGAAATCCAAAGGTGAAGAAGCAAGATTTGAAGCAAGCCAAGTAGCCATTGAAGCATTTATCTAGTCTCAAGCACCTCTCAAGCACTTCATTCATCAAGGAGATCCATTGGTGGCCATTGAAGGATTCAAGCTCCATGGAGCCCTCTTGTTGAAGATTTCTCCATCCACATTCCTCCAGGTTTTTTCCTATTCCAAAACCCCATTCAAGATTGGTGTTGAAGATCTACAAGCAATTGATTGAAGACATCCTACATTCTACATTCTACATTGTACATTCTACATACTTTTTGGTGCATACATACTTGTGGATTCACGGATTCAAATAAGCCACAAGGACTTCTACAAGCAAGGTGAATTTATTCATTTACTTTGTTTTACTTATGAAATTTCAATTATACTTTGAGGTTAATTCCAAAACTGGGGTTTGACCAAGGCAAAACCCTCCCCCCAACAAATAAATCTATTTTTCTTGCAGGTACAGGTTCAAAACAACAGATCAGAGTGTAGATTCAGATACCCTTTTCAAAAAAATTTTGGGCTTTGAAAATAGATTTCCTGTCGGAGACTTTGTAGGTCGATTCTGTCCTAGGTCGCAATCAGAAATTCTGGCTCAATGGTGACATTGACTTGAGGGTGAAAATCAGAACTATGTCAGAACAGAAAAAGATTTCTGGGTTTTATCTGTCTCTGCATTTCTATTCCAGATTGGGTTTCAAATTTTTCAGAAACTGAGTGCAGACCCCTGAAAAAAACATTCTTCAGATTTGCAACATTTCAAGGTTAGTACTTTTCTCCTATTCAATTCAATTAAAGTTCTTAAACTATCTAAACCTATCACATATTCAAATCAATAAATGAGTATTTAAGATCTTCCTCTTTGCTCTTATTTCCAAATGATTGATTCATTTATGCATTGATCCTTCCTTTTGGGTTAATCAATTTGGATCCTTCATTTGTATATCTAAGGATAAAAGGAGAGCATTTTATTTACCCCCTACATTTCAAAACATTCCTTTAAATGTAAGATAAAATAATAACAAAATAAAACACCATATTTCTTATCTTACATTTTGGTGAACCCGCGATAGACAACTCTTTCTTTTTGGTGTTAGATTTACATCTTTTATGTTAGATCTTGCATGCATATTAGATTAGCTTTCTTTTATGTTCTTGCATTTACATTTCAAAACTTAAAAATCAAAATCTTGTGTTTTCTAAATTAGTTCATTGCATTGGTGTATGAGCTTTACCACTTCTAGTCCTACTTATAGTATCCTGGTTAGAAGAAGCCATAGACTCATGGGTTCCTTTGATCCTGAATCTTCCTCTCCTTTCCTTAGGATCTTGGATGACAATTTTATCACTCATGATTCCAATCCTTCTATATAGCATAACTCTTCTCACTCGTCTCATGATGAGGATGATGCTTTAAGAGTTCCTCCTGAACAAGTGCAAAAACTTTCAACAGAACTTGATAAAATGGAAAATTGCCTTATTCAAGAAAACCATAATCAAGATTCCATCCAAGCTACAGAGGCTCTTAAGAAAGTCCTTCATGATAGTGATCAAGGTATTAATCTCTTGTGTGGTATCACTCATACTGTGCATTTGAATGCTAAACCTTTAGCTCAAGAGGCTCAAGATCTAGGATTTACTCCTCCTATCACTAGTGAGGGACCTTCTTCTATTCCTTAACCTAGCATTCCTACTTACACTCCTCCTTTGATGACTACATCTCTCCAAATTTCATCTATTCATGTGAGTGTTTCATCGGTATCTCTACCTACCTCACAACCTTCATATCATAGTGTGCCTTTTACTTATTCAAATCCCCTTCCAACTGTGGTTCCAAGTGTTCCACCAGTTGTGTCTTCCATTCCTTTCACTTCCTACAATTTTCCTAGTATTCCTAATATTTATATGCCTCCTATGTCTTCCAATGATTCCACAATTATTAGTTTGGCTCAAACTGTATCATCTTTACAATAACAAGTTGCATCCTTAACTCAATCCAAGTTTAGCATTCCTACATGTGACATGGGTAGTACTTTAGCCGTAGACATTATCCATGCTACTATTCCTCAACAAGCTGATATGGCTCATTTTGAGAATTACAATGGTAAAGGCGATCATGTTACTCATGTTAAAACATTTCAAATCCTTTATAGCGATTATGCTCATGACCATAGGATTTTAGCTAAGCTGTTTGCTAGGACTTTTCATGATAAGCCCTTGCAATGGTATTTTTCTTTACCTCCTTATTCTATTGATTCTTTTCCTAAACTTGCTAATACCTTCATTCAACAATTTCAAAATAACATTCGTCTGCAAGTTTCCTTAACTGATTTAATGCATTGTAAACAAAACATTAAGGAAAAATTGACTGATTTTATTGGTAGATTTAAGAATTTGTATGCTCAGATTTCTTATCATGTTCCTGATGTTGCTATTAAACATATATTTATTTCAAATTTACAAAGGATATTAGAGATAAGATTCTGCTTACTGAATTTACCTATTTTCAACAACTTTGTGCAACACTTCATCATTATCAATTATAAGTTACTCAATTTGAGAGCAAAACTCCAATGGCTCATGTTGCAGTTGATAAGAGTGATACTGCTCCTAATCCTAATAAGTTTCAAAAACCTAACTATATCAAGATAAATAAATAGATGAATGTGGTTGCTGATGAAGTTGTTGTTGCATCCCGCAATACCACTTCTGCATCCACTACTTTCCGTATGAATCGTACGTTCACTCCTCTCTCTGAATCTTTACATTCTATTATGATTAGGTTGTTAAGTGCTAATATGATTACCTTTCCTCCTATTCAACCTCTCCTTCCTACTACAATAGCTTCAAAATCCTTTGATTCTAAAACTTTTTTTTCCAATACCATCGCCAGAATGGCCATGATACTGAAAAATGTTATTCTCTAAAGCATAAAGTCCAAGACTTAATTGATTCTAATGCTTTATCTATTGATAATTTTGATGGTAATGGGAAGAAACATGTCTCTCCTCCTAATCAAAACCTTCAAATTTATACGAATCCTTTACCTACACAAGATACTAATACCATCGCTCACCCATGTTTAGTGGATATTGTTTATGATTCGAAGATGGATGAGCTTAATCACATTGTTAATCATGTGGAGTACACTGTTTCATCTCAACCCACTGTTCAATATCCTTCGCCTCCACCTTAACTTCAAGTTCCACCTAAACCTCATAAACAAACTAAGGATAAGCGACCTCAGGAACTTTCAATTACCTTTGATGATTCTAAGACTATTAAGGCTCTCGATGGTCCCCTTTATATTTATGCTAGGATTTCTAAGATACCTATGCATGGTTATCTTGTTGATCCCACATCTTTAATAAATGGCATTACTGAGGAAAACCTTTTTATGAAAAACCTACAACGTGACTATTATGATCCATCAGATGCATGGATCCAAACTTGTAATGGTTTTCTCTATCCTGCACTTGGTTCTATTAACTTTCTTGTTGAACCATGTGGTAAGGTTGTAGATACTACCTTCATTTTCATTCCTACTTCTGATCAATTTCAAGTCAAATTTGGTTTTCCTTGGATAACTGCTATGCATGCTATTGCTTCTCCTATTCATAAATGTCTTAAGTTCATTCATAATGGAGAAGTGAAAAAGATTAATCATAGTTTGTATCAACCTTCATTCATAATGGAGAAGTGAAAAATATTAATCATAGTTTGTATCAACCTTCTAGGCCTAGAGATTGTGCTACTCTTGATTTATTTTGGCCTTCATTACCTAATTCATTTCCTCCTAGCCCTGGCAACCTTTTTTGTTCATATCAAGCCTATAAATATCGCAAGATTATCGAGTTAAGCATGCCTCAGGTAGATCTTAACCGTGGTCTTTTGCCCACTCCTTCTATACCATGTTTATTTTCTCAAGTGCCTTTAATTGGTCCCTGACTTGGATCGGGCTTTTCCCTCCTGTTGTGCCCCATTTTGACTTTTTCCAGCCTATATCTGACACCTCAGACTAAAAAAATGGAACTTTGACCTTAGGGTCAAGGTTGAACTTTTTGGGTCAAGGTTGACCTTGACCTTGACCTAGGTCACAATTGACCTTTTTCAGGCCTAGGGTTCAAATTCCATAATTTTAGGGTTTCCAGATGTCGAGCTTTGGAAAAAGTTAATTCCCACTTCTGGGTTGGCTATTTTAGTCTTCGGAACAACAAATCTTAAATTATATTTAATATAGGTCCTCTTCTAGAGGTATGGGTCTAATTGTAATTTAATTCTCCTATGTCGGCCTCTCTAGAAGATTGTGCCCTAGTTTCATATAAAAGGAAGCTTTCTCCTCCCATTTTCTTTAATCATGATCATCAACTTTAAAGACTTGAAGAGTGAAATCCAAAGGTGAAGAAGCAAGATTTGAAGCAATCCAAGTAGCCATTGAAGCATTCATCCATTCTCAAGCACCTCTCAAGCACTTCATTCATCAAGGAGATCCATTGGTGGCCATTGAAGGATTCAAGCTCCATGGAGCCCTCTTGTTGAAGATTTCTCCATATTCCTCCAAGCCTTTTCCTATTCCAAAAAACCATTCAAGATTGGTGTTGAAGATCTACAAGAAATTGATTAAAGACATCCTACATTCTACATTCTACAATCTACATTCTACATTCTACATTCTACATCCTTTTTGGTGCATACATACTTGTGGATTCACGGATTCGAATTCGCCACAAGGAATTCTACAAGAAAGGTGAATTTGTTCATTTACATTGTTTTACTTATGATTTTTCAATTATACTTTGAGGTTAATTCCAAAACTGGAGTTTGACCAAGGAAAACCCCTCCCCCCAACAAACAAATCCATTTTTCTTGTAGGTACAGGTTCAGAATAGTAGATCAGAGTGCACATTCGAATACCCTTTTCGGCAAACTTTCAGGATACGAAAATAGATTTTAGGAATTGGAAATTTTGGGTCAATTGTGACATTGACTTGAGGGTGCAAATCGAAACTGTGTCAAAACATAAAAAGATTTCTAGGTTTTGTCTGTCTTTGCGTTTCTATTCTAGATCCGGTCTTAGATTTTCTAGAAACTGATTGCAAACCCCTGAAAAAAACATTCTTCAGATCTGTAACATTTCAAGCTTAGTACTTTTCTCCTATTCAATTCAATTAAAGCTCTTAAACTATCTAAACCTATCACATATTCAAATCAATAAATGAGTATTTAAGATCTTCCTCTTTGCTCTTATTTCCAAATGATTGATTCATTTATGCATTGATCCTTCATTTTGGGTTAATCAATTTGGTTCCTTCATTTGTATATCTAAGGATAAAATGAGAGAATTTTATTTACCCCTACATTTCAAAACATTCCTTTAAATGTAAGATAAAATAATAACAAACTAAAACACCATATTTCTTATCTTACACAAAGAATTGATTAAAAGTTTTTAAGGGTACTGATTCACCCCTCCCCTCTAAGTACACACCCTTTCCATTATCCGAACAATTGGTATCAGAGCTAGTTCTCTTGTTTTGAAGGTTTAATTGCTAAAGAGAAAAGATCTTATAATGGAAAGGTATACACTTGATAAAACCATTGAAAATTAGAAGTTTCAGTTGCAGATCTATGTCAAACAATACAAGGAAGCCAAAGAGAAGCTCAGGGAGATGTTGATTAAGAGAAAGGACATGGCACTTCACTTTCGTGAGATTGATTATCATGAAGAAGATATTCATGATCCATTTGACTCATCTGGATCTAAATCTAGTAGCATATCTGATGCATCTGAAGGAATCATATCAAAGCTATCTGAGAGAAATCAACAACTTATTGAACAAGTGAAAGCAATGAAGATCAAACAAGATACACAAATGGTTAAAATGGTTGAAGTCTTAAATGATGGAAAGAAAGATGAAAAATATAGAAACATGGTTGTTGATGACAGAAGACAGATGACTGAAAATTTAAAAGAAAATGTATCTAAGATATCGAGACTTATAGAACATTACTTTGAGATCACAAATCAAGTGGTTGCTATGAATCATGAGGCAAACCGAGTGAATACTGAACTTGCAAGAAAAATATAAGATATTTGTGTCTTGAAAGAAGAAAATGAAAAACTGAGAAATGAATTGAAGATTTTACAACAACATAATGAAGTGATTAAGAGATCTAGAGAAAGCACTAAGAGAATGGATGAATTTCTGAACTACCAAATAAGATTGAACAACAATGCTGGATTAGGGTATACCAAGCAAGGAGAATCATAAAATCAAGTTGAAGAAAGGAATGTATACTCAAGCCCAAAGCCTAAGAAGCCCTCTTTCCATTACTATGGAAAACCATGCCACACATCAAATGTTTGCAGAAGCAAATCAAAAGGTATTCCTAGAAATCCTCCTAAATTTAATGGTATTTACTATAATTGTAATAAACATGGACATGAGGCACATGAGTGTAGATCCAAGTTGAACAAACCATAGAGGAAACCATACATGGATAAATACTGCCGAAATTGCAACATGCATGGTAATACATCTCAAGCATGCAGGAAGAACACAAAGCAAATCTAGAAGCCTAAAGGACAAGAAAAGGTAAATCAATCGAGAAGACAAGGTAATGCTTATGCATGGGATTATAACACTTGGATTAGTTGTAGAACATGTGGTAAATATGGACATATTACAGGAAATTATATGAGACAATGGAAAACTAATTCTAGGAATTGGTCAAACTCTGGTATAATGTTCTCACTGTCACAAAGTCGATCACCTAAGCATAGATTATGCAAACTGAATAAACACTTATGGAAATGAAAATACAATTGATAAAATTGTAAGGATCAAAAATCAAATGTGGAGAAGAGCATCAAATGATAATGCAAGACCAAGCACAACAGTCGGTGACATCTCATCTAATGGATCAGGTGGCTCCACCATCTCCAACTAAGCAATACAAGTGGGTAAGGAACTATGTTTGCAAAAGCTATATCTTACATCAGTTCCTATGTTTATTGCACAAATGCAAAATTAGCATGAATCAAGATGCACTATGGTATTATATCTTTGATTACTATGATCTAGTCGGTTAATATGTACCAAGTTAGAACTGTCAGTCGGTAAACATGTGAAGAGACAACCGAGTTTCTATGGAAACTGAGCGTTTGTTACATTCACCAAGCTGAATTATTGTCAATGTTAACTGAGTGGTTGGTCAAAAGAATTTAATGCCCCACCCTAAGTCATTTTCTATAAATTTGATCGATAAAAACTCATTTTTTCACACCGTGATCACAGAGCATAATAGAGAAAAGAAAGAAAAGTTGCAGCAGAGCATTTTTTTGCATTCTACAGATATTTAAGAACATTATGAGCACAATAGAGGTTAGTCAGTAGACACTTGAAATTACCAAGTTTTTTGAACACCATTTGTGCAAGCCCTAAAACCATAAATCATGGCATCAATATCTTGAACCATGAAAGAAAAGATGGAGAAGGATACAAATTTGTTATAGTGAAGAAATCCACTTGCATTGAGCCCAACCATAAGATCCATCCATAGGTTGCAGCCCCACCAGATGACAAAGGCACATTTTCATCTATCCTGCCTAGTGTTTTGTTTGTCCAAGACATGCATACCTACATTCACTTAAAAAATAGGTGAAGTTAGAGACTTTGAACTTATTTCCACTTATCAATCCATTTGCACAGATGGGAAACTGAAAGAAGTTCACAAACATTTGGAGGTTAAACGGTTAACCAATGCCCTAAATTTCCCAAATGTATTTAAGATCGAGTGGATCCACATTGTTCTGAGCCATGTACCTAATGGAAAGCTATGGATGGATGAGCCCAAGAAGATAACCAAGGATGTTATTCATGCCGTGATAGGGTATCCAATATGTGATAAATCAAAAGCCCTCAGGAACTCTCCGAGAACCAAAATAGAGAAGCTAATAGGAGCCAAATGGGACGCTAGAGGTCTAAAGATCAATTGCATCGGTGATCCTAAACTAAGATTCGAAGCTTATGTAATTGGCTACAAGATATTCCAGTCCAGCAGATTGAGCAACATTGCTTGCAGAGCTATTGATATAGCATATAAAATTGTCAAGAAAGGAGTACAATATGACCTAGCCGAGTTGTTACAAAGGCAATTTGAAAAAAAACATGAATACCACTAGATCAACACAATCAAATACATGTATGTTTGGTTCACTACTACTATGCACATTTTTCTACTTGTAGAACTTCTTTCCATCTGTCAGTAAAGTAAAATAGAAGTCAAACCGACCAGTTACTATGCAAATCAATGACTTAATTAAAAGTCTAGGAAAGAACTTTGAGCCAGTTATGAATGAATAATTTTCTAAGTTTAAAGAAAGAATGGAAAAGAGATCCAGATTTCCTCAGTAATTAGTGGAAAAATACAAAGATGAAATATGTTTTGTAGTTGACACCGATACAACTCTAATCAAGGCAGCTCAACCGAGGATAGCATTGCTACCTCCCTTAGATTATGAGTTAGATATTGATATTGCCTCTGCAGCTATTGGAAAATTGTTGAATGAGCCTGTTGATAAATCTTCCATGAGATTTGGAACATTTGATGAAGCCCAGACCCGAATCACTATTGGTCTATACGTTCAAAAGATGAGCAGGAAAAAGACAAAAATTGTGAAGAGTTTGAGGATAAAATTTGCAATCAGAGATGAAGAATTAGACAAGTTTGTTGATGAAACTGAGGAGTAGACTTCAGTCATTCAAGATGATGAACCCGAACATGATGTTGATGCTACCTATTCTAATGAAACACGAGACAAGGCACCAAAGGACAAAAGGGGAAAAAGCATAAAGAATGAGTCTCCATCACAGAATAGATCAAAATCAGTGACTGTTGATTCACTACCTTTGAAGAAATATGTAGCAAAAATTACAAGACCCTCACCAAATCTAACTTATGAAACAATAAAATAAAAGGGTACTACCAAGAATCCTGCACCAAAGCAAAGGAAGAGATATGTAAGGAACAAAGATGACAAGGATGATTTTTATAACAATCCAGATCAATTCAATTTTATACAGAATAAGATACCTCTAACTATTGATGATATTGCAGAAGCAATCATTACAACCGAACGATTAGGAAATCCACAGATACATGCATATTATGATCTGACTACTGAGAACAAGGACAAACTCAAAGAATAAATTATGGGTATGATGATCAAATTTAAACAAGTTCTAGTTGAATTTTCTACCTACCTTCCTTCCAAGTTGTATGATAAGATATCAGAAAGATGGACCTATGCACTTTAAACTAAGAAATAGATGAGAGAAGCAACTATCACTCTTATTAAAGCTAATTACATAATTAAGAAGATAAATGATATAATGAAGTAGTATGCCAAAAAATTTGCTAAGAAGGCAAGAAAAATAAGTATTCTATAAGGAAATATAAAGTAGATATTGAGAGCACACAGATATGGAATGAACTATTGAACCCACCAAAGGAAATCAGAGATATCGAGGAAGAAATAGACATTGCATCCAAAGTCAACACCGAGGAAGATCGACCAAGACCAGAATCAATAGATGTTGATAATGCAGATGTTGACAATGTAGTAGATGGAATTCCTCGACTATTGACTAACATGAGTCACCTAGAGATCACAATAAATGACATCACTGAAGGTGATCCTGATGATAAAGCTAAGGAAGATGAGATAGTCGGAGCAATAGACACCATGAGTGAAAAAGAAACAACACAGGTCACCCGAGATAATGTACCATGCCAATTACCTATGTTGGTAAAATCAATTGAGATTGAAAGTAAAGCACATCAAAAGACACCCAAGAAGGCCACTGATACAACTCAAGATAAGGGTGATAAGCAAGCTGCACAGACTGAGCATATTGGTGGAACTACCCAAGGTGATGCACAAAACGATACCACTATTGTAGAAACAAAAGGTGAAGGTAATATAGATAAAATAGATAATACAGTAGATACTTCTACTACCGATACAAATTTAGTTACTGAGACACCTCCCCAAGTCATCACACCAAGTAACGCGCTAGCAAATCTTGAACCCAAGCACAAGGATTAATTAGCATTAACTTTATCTCCTTCATCCAGTGTTCAAGGAAAGAAAAAGAAGAAGAAGAAAGGAAACAAGGACACATTAACTTTAGATGAAATCATATAGATTCCAGCATGGGATCCAAGAAAACTTGATCTAGAAACATTGAAGAAATATGGTGAATTATGCACCAGGAAAGCAACATAGGAAAATTTAAGGCAAGAGCACAAAAATGCACAAGTATTAGAAGCCGGAAAGGATATCCTACAATAATTTGATCCTGATATAGCTATAAATGAATTGACACCCATCATTGATCAACTTTCACTGCTTACCGAGGCTATTAAAAAACTTGAGGTTGATGCCGAGCAGAAATTGGAAGAAAGAGAAAAGAAGAAGATACAATACAAATTTATAAAGAAGATCAACCAGGAAATGGAAATCAATAAGGTAACTCTGTCTGAATTTGTAAGTGGTTAGAAAATGTTATATCAACCAAATAGATAAAGCAAATAGATCGAGATCTTAAGGATAGTGCAAATAGTCTATCAACCGAGAAACATGCATTGCAGATGCATTATAACAAAGTTCTCGAAACCAAGCGGTTGAGACTAGACATAAATAAAGAAGAGGAGAAAATTAGAGAACAAGTAACCGAGCTATAGGAAATGTTACTACCACATTTGGTAATGATGCAAAATCATGTGACATTGGCAAAGAATTTAGTTGCCACCCCAGAATTGTCAGTAACTGACAACATAAATGATATGTATGCTCAGACCAACTTAGGGAAATTAACCCTAGAGTTTTTAAAAGAGGAATGAGAGAATCTACTAGAAACTCTTACGAATGCCCATCCTACCATTTTTGACAAATTTTAAGTTATACTCCTTTTGTCATTATTTTTAAAAAATGGGGAAATATATGTATATAAGTATAGTAAAGGGGGTACTATAATCAGGATGAGTTCATATACATATAACAAGCATGTGCAAAGGGGGAGTCATCATGTATATTATGTATAGAAATAAGTTTTTGATACTAATTCCAAAGGGGGAGAATGTGACTCTAATTGAGCATTGAAGTTGTCATTAGTATTCAAGCACTCAACATGGACAATTGGTAACAGATAACATGACACTTGGTATATTAACCGAAGTACAGAGTTAACTGAGAGCACAGATCAAGCCCAGAGTTATCCAAGTATGACAGAATACATTGAGTAGTAGAAAAAACCAAGATACACAGTATAATCAAACAAGAAGTATAACCGAGATACACAAACTACACTGAGCACCAAGAGACAACAATAACCAAGTGGACCAGAGGCCACATAAAAGTTTGTTTTGGCACATTATTCTATGTATTTGAATTAATTTAAAACTTCTTGTACTCAAACATGTGTAAATAAAGATTTATTTCATCTTGAATAATGATATAATAAAAAGAAAAAACTTCATCTCTATTAAACAAGGCAATGAAAATATATTAATTCACTTCATTTTGATTCTAAACATTAATAATTTATTAAGGAATCTAGAGTCGGTATGGTGAATTTTCATTTGTAATGTCTCTTCCCAAATCTCTTGAGTGGTCTTATATTGTGATACAATATCAATCATCAAGCTCAACCAAACACTTATGTAGGATCCTTTCCCAATTTCATAGACCACTCCACCACAATCCATTCTAGACTTCAACTACCAAGCTACTCTTTGTGTGTGTGAATATTGTACCTACAAAGTTGCAACACAACACTTCTATATGCCATTATATCAATGGTTATAAATATTAAATTCAATTGAAAAGTATAAAGAAACCAAAGAGGGTCTCCCTCTATGCCACAAACTAGATGATTCTTTTTGGAATGGTATCTTTGACCATTTTCACAATAAGTTGGCTGGATGGAAAGGAGCTACTCTTAGTCAAGCTGGAAAACTTCAGCTTTTGAAATCTACTCTCCAAAATCTTCCATTCTATGCGCTCAGTCTCTTTAAAATTCCTCAGAAGTATGCAGACTTGATTGAAAAAATTCAGAAAAGATTTCTTTGGTCAAGAGTGGAAGAGAAGAAGAGGTTAAGTCTTGTGGCTTGGGAGGTGGTGTGTAAACCTAAGAAATTGGGAGGGCTTGGCATTAGAAGTATTAAAAATACTAATAAGGATTTTCTGGCAAAACAGTGCTGGAGAATCTTTGAAGAGGAGAAGGAATGGAATGCCATCATCAAGAGAAAGTATCATTTAACTTCTTTGGAGAAAGTGCTAATGAATCCTTTGGAAATCAATGGATCTTTCATTTGGAATAGTATTAGGAAAGGAAGGGATCTAAGAAGAAAAGGGATAAGATGGAAGCTGGGAAATGACGGGAAGATAAACTTCTGGACTGATAAATGGATGAAGGAAGAAGCTCTTAGTGAGAAGCAGGAATGGATACCAGCAATTCTGGACTATAAAGAAATTGTTGGAGAGAAGGTTTATGATTACTAGATCAATGATAAATGGGTGGACCTTAGCTCCATCGATGTTTCCCTCAATCTAGTCAATAAGTATCTTACACCCTGGTTTGCTAGAGAAAATGAACATGACACTTTGATATGGGGTCCGGAGGCTAATGGTAAATTTTCTGTCTCTTCTGCTTCTACCCTTCTCTTCCCAAAGGAAGATCACTCTTTGAGATGTCAGGTATGGAATAACAAACTTATTCCTAAAATCAATATGTTCTTTTGGCTCCTTGTTCAGAATAAAATTCTTACAGTGGAAAATCTTTGTAAAAGGGGTTTTACTATGCCTAACAGATGTATTCTTTGCTGCTCTGAAGTTGAAAACTGTAACCATCTTATGATTCATTGTACTTATACTTGTAAAGTGTGGAATTCTGTTTTCAATTTCTTCAATCTGGAATGGGTTAAACCTAATAACTTCCAGGATATGGTTAAACAATGGCATTGCCCCCTTAATGGTAAAGAAGTCAAAGACCTTTGGAGGATGGTTCTACCCCACTTCACTTGGAGAATCTGGAAGGAAATAAACAACATAATATTTAGAGAAAAAAATCTCATCCTATCAAATTGTGGCCAACAGTATTTGCAAAAGTTTGCTAGAAAATTTTAAAAGTCAGCTTCCTAGTGATTCCCCTTGTAAGAACACTCAGTGTATTAAAGATATTCTTAACAGGAATTATCAGAAGTAGAAAGACAATGATTTAAACTTGAGGGAAAACACTAAATGGGTTGCTCCTCCGAGTGGTTGGGTCAAAGGTAATTTTGATGGGGCAACCAAAGGGAATTCGGGAAAAGCTGGAGTGGGAGGTATTATAAGAGACTCTATTGGTAATTTTCTAGGAGCTGTTTCTACCCCTCTGGGAGTTTAGACTAATCATGTTGCTGAAGCCATGGTAGCCCTTCATGTTGTGATGTTGGCTAAAGACATGGGTTTTTCTAATTTTTGGTTGGAGGGAGACTCTCTTAACATAATAAACTGTATAAAAGGCAATCATGAAGCTTCATGGACCATTATCCACATCATTGAAAAAATTAAATCACTTATGCTCCTTTTTAAAGATTATCATATAACCCATGTTTTCAGGGAAGGTAATAAGCGGGTGAATGGCTTAGCTAATGTGGGGGTTCAAACTGATGTCATCTAATCATGGAGAGGGGAAGTGGATCTCAATATGGAGATTGTATGTCTTATCAGGTATGATAAGATTAACCATATTGAAGGCGTGATTAATAAAAATGATTAATGATGAAGCCATCACTTATGATGAAGTGTCATGTTAGCTGTCAGTCGAGGGACACAGGTTTAATGAATATTGTGACTCTACATAGATTATGGGTTTTAATGAGCATTTTGAAACTGAATAATCACAACAATAGCGCCTTCCAGTGTATTGCATTCTAGACTTCTAATTTTCTGCATTCTCAGAACTCTTTGAGCATTATGGGGGGTGGTCTGAAGAGGGAGGAGCCGATGGATTGTACAAAGTGGAAATAGAAGAAGAAAGTGTGGAAGAGGCTGAAGAAGGGTGGTGTTTCCCAGTATCTAGAGAAGCTTCATGGATGGGATATGGAGATAACAAAAAAATTTGCGGAGGGATGGAAGAACAGGAAGGTAAACATGTGGGGAAAGTCCTTTACCTTAACTATGAGCGTTATCTCAGAAATCACGGGCCTTTATTGCAAAGGCATGAAATTTTACAGGGACAACAAGAGGGCTGGGACTCAACCCTTCAAAATCTTTCTGAAATCTGAAGAAGAAGCACTTTTGAAAAAAGGGACGGGGGATTACGTGGATATCAAAAAAATTAAGTCTCACTGGGCAGATATTCTTACAGTGATGATCAAGTATTTCACACTGGACAACCGATACTCCAAAATTTATAACCTCCATTTTGTTCTGGCTAATTATTTGCACTATCCTTAAATGTTCTCTAATTAGCTATGAAATCAAATTGGCAGCATAAGATTGAATTAAGAATTCTAAAAATTAGGACCTTTTGAGCTCAAAAAATAGTCCTTGTATGGAGGATAATGATAAATGGAGGGTTGAGATCAATCCATGAGGAGAGGTGATGGTTGAAACTTAGTTGATCCATGTGAGTGAACTCTCATTGGTCCATGGATTGAATTTTCATGTGCAAGTGATGAGTTATTATTGAGAGTATATATTAATTGTCTTTTAATTAATTACTTTAGCCAAGGAATTTAATGAGATTGATTTGATTAAATAAGCCAAGGTAATTAATGTCAGGTAGTGATAAAATCACTTTGATTTGAGGGATTATCATGATTTTGATGAATTATGACAATAATTATATAGTTGTATTGACATAATGGTGGGTATGATCATATTTAGGGCAAATAGGGTCCTTGGTTAGATTAGACTAGTTTAGGGTGGTTACATTTGCCCTTTTTGAATTGATGTGTGAGAAACACATTGATTCAAAGAATGTATAATGTTGACTTCAGAAATTTTTGAGAATTCTAAACTTGATTAAACAAATAGCTGATGATACAAGTCTTGAACTTGATTGAACTAAGACTGATAGTATAATCTTTAAACTTGATTGAATGAAGATCGATTGAATACTGATCTAGGGATACCAATTCTGAACTTGATTGAACTATAATTGATAATAATGACTCCGAAATTGATCAAACAAAGGTCGGTAAGAAGCTTACTAAGAGCTTATAGATATCAATTCTGAACTTAATTAAACTAGAATTGATAACACCGACTCTGAACTTGATCGAACGTAGGTCAAAAAGAAGTTGTTGAGAGCTTGATAAAGATATAAGAGATTGTAGGCATAGATATCCAACTTGTTTTGTGCTAAATCCTTTTATCCAATAGTCCCAACTTAATCAAAGGAAACTGCCATGCCCCTAGTCTTTTGATGATAAAGTCATCTTTACTTTTGAGCAAGAAATTGATTGATTTTAGGTGTGATCATCCCCCCTCAAGAACAAAATCAAAGGAAATAGTAATGAAATCCCTCTTTAGAATGTGAATATTAATGATAGATCGGTGAAACACTCGATTGCATCAATAAGAAGCAATTAGAATATGAGTTGGAGCTAAAATGTGGTAAGAGAAAACACAATTTTACCAATTTGACTACTTTGAAACGTATTTGTGAGAAAGATGAAATGATATCTGACCAAGATTTTAGATATGTGATGTGCAGCTTGTGAGAAAGAACCTTGAAAACCATTGCGTAAAATTTGCAAATCATTTTCAGTATGTATAGATCATTTTTGCATTTGTATAGATCATTTCTATAGAGAAGAAGATACAATACAAAGTCACTAAGAAAATCAGCCAGGAAGTGGCAGTCAATAAGATAACTCTATCTAAATTTCTAAGTGGTTTAGAAACTGTTATATCAACCAAATAGATAAAGAAAATAGATCAAGATCTTAAGGCTAGTGTGAATAGTCTATCAACCGAGAAACATGCATTTCATGTGCATTACAACAAAGTTATCCAAACCAAGCGGTTGAGACTAGACTTAAACAAAGAAGAGGAGTGAATAAAAGAAAAAGTAACTGAGCTACAGGCAATGTTACTACCACATTTGGTAATGATGCAAAAGCATGTGACATTGGCAAATAATTTAGTTACCACCCCAGAATTATCAGTAACCGACAACATATATGATATGCATGTTCAGGTCAACTTAGAGAAATTAACCCTCAAGAATTTAAAAGAGGAATGGGAGAAGCTACTGGAAACTCTTACGAATGCCCATCTTACTATTTTTGACAAATTGTAAGTTATACTCCTTTTGTCATTATTTTCAAAAAAGGGGGAAATATATGTATATAAGTATAGTAAAGAGGGATACTATAATCAAGATGAGTTCATATACATATACTAAGCATGTAAAAAGGGGGAGTCATCATGTATATAATGTATAGCAATAAGTTGTTGATACTAATGCCAAAGGGGGAGAATGTTACTCTAATTGAACACTGAAGTTGTCATTAGTATTCAAGCACTGAACATGGACAATCAGTAATAGAGTCACAAATAGGACAATTGGTATACATTGAAGTACAGAGTTAACTGAGAGCACTGATCATGCCTAGAGTTAACTGAGTACGACAAACTACATCGAGTAGTAGAAAACACTGAGCTACATAGTATAACCAAACAAGCAGTATAATTGAGATACATAGACTACACCGAGCACCGAGAGACAACAATAATCGAGTGGAAAAGAGGCCACATAAATTTTTGTTTTGGCACATTATTCTATGTAAAAAATTTATTGCTGACCTAGATAATGGTTTACAATATCAAGGAGAGCATTAATTATGGATATACAACCTAATTGTTGATGTCTCCTATGTTAGATGACCAAGGTAAATTATGTACACCATTGATCTTAGGGTAGGGATGTAATTGTAAAACCCTAATTAGGTCATAACATTTAATATATAAATGTATAAATGTCAAAGTGTGTAATGTATGTTGATCAAGAAATGATCAAGTAGCCATACTACAGACATCAGAGATCAGCCAAGGGATTTCAAGGATAGAGACTAAAATGCAAAAATTAGTTTTCAGAACAAAAGCAAGGCTACCAAGAAGAACAAATAAGAAGGTATTATCATTCACAATGAGGTGATATGTTTTGAATGCACTTAATAGATCTATATCATAAATATTGAGATTGTATATGTTTTAGATCAAACTTCTGTTACTCTCTAACAATTGTAATAGACCCCTAAATCTCTTAACATATACAAGAGTAGAATTAACCGTCTTTTTGTAAATATCTTAACCAAGTGCACACATAATTTATGTTTCAAAATCCTCACATGAAGTAGATCTAATCAATCTCATTGTTACTTCTAGAAGGGTAAGATCATCAGAAGTGATCATTCTTTGTAAGCTTTAACATGCTACTTTATTTACTACAGTAGTGAAGATTTGTAGGTCTCATCCCCATCGTAGTTTTTACCTGCTGACAGGGGTTTCCTGTGATACAAAAATACTAGTGTCATGACTACTTAATTTCATGTATGTGTATTGTTTACTTTACATGCAGTTACATTTCAACAATGATACTATATGTTTGTTGTATGCAATCTACTTAGTCGGTTAATATAGAACAATGGTTACAAAGTGTATAGTCAGAAAAAGGAAGCACTTCCATTGTGTATTGGTTTAGAATTTTGAGTAGCTTATTTGGGGTCATGTTAAGTTCCTTGAATGGGTCCCTGACTTGGATATAAATTTTTTCCCCTGTTCTACCCCATTTCCACTTTTTCCAACCTATTTCTGACACCCCAGACTGAAAAACTGTGACTTTGACCTCAGGGTCAAGGTCGAACTTTTTGGTCAAGTTCAACCTCGACCTTTACCTAGGTCAAGTTCAACATCAACCTTGACCTAGGTCACAATTGACCTTTTTCAGGCCCAGGGTTCAAATTCTAGGATTTCAGGGTTTCCAGATGTCGGGCTTTGGAAAAAGTTAATTCCTGCTTCTGGGTCGGTTGTTTCGGTCTTCGGAACAAAAAATCTTAAATTATATTTAATATAGGTCCTCCTCTAGGGGTATGGGTCCAATTGTAATTTAATTCTCCTATGTTGGCCTCTCTAGAAGATTGTTCCCTAGTTTCATATAAAAGGAAGCTTTCTCCTTTCATTTTCTCTAATCATGGTCATCAACTTTCAAGACTTGAAGAGTGAAATCCAAAGGTGAAGAAGCAAGATTTGAAGCAATCCATGTAGCCATTGAAGCATTAATCCATTCTCAAGCACCTCTCAAGAACTTCATTCATCAAGGAGATCCATTGGTGGCCATTGAAGGATTCAAGCTCCATGGAGCCCTCTTGTTGAAGATTTCTCCACACACATTCCTCCAAGCCTTTTCCTATTCCAAAAACCCATTCAATATTGGTGTCTAAGATATACAAGAAATTGATTAAAGACATCCTACATTCTACATTCTACATTCTACATTCTACATTCTACATTCTACATTCTACATTCTACATACTTTTTGGTGCATACATACTTGTGGATTCACGGACTCAAATCCACCACAAGGACTTCTACAAGCAAGGTGAATTTGTTCATTTACTTTGTTTTAATTATGAAATTTCAATTATACTTTGAGGTTAATTCCAAAACTGGGGTTTGACCAAGGAAAGCCCCTCTCCCCAACAAACAAATCCATTTTTCTTGCAGGTATAGGTTTGGAACAACATATTGGAGTGCAGATTCAGATACCCTTTTTGGCAAACTTTCAGGATCCAAAAATAGATTTCCTGTTGGAGAATTTTTAGGTCAATTCTACCCTAGGTCAAAATTGGAAATTCTGGGTCAATGGTGACATTGACTTGAGGGTGAAAATCAGAACTATGTCAGAAAAGAAAAAGATTTTTAGGTTTTGTCTGCCTTTGCATTTCTATTCCAGATCTGGTCTCATATTTTTCCATAAACTGAGTGCAAACCGATGAAAACAACATTCTTCAGATCTGCAACATTTCAAGGTTAGTACTTTTCTCCTATTCAATTCAATTAAAGTTCTTAAACTATCTAAACCTATCACATATTCAAATCAATAAATGGGTATTTAAGATCTTCCTCTTTGCTCTTATTTCCAAATGATTGATTCATTTATGCATTCATCCTTCCTTTTGGGTTAATCAATTTGGATCCTTCATTTGTATATAAAAGGATAAAAGGAGAGAATTTAATTTACCCCCTAGATTTCAAAACATTCCTTTAAATGTAAGATAAAATAATAACAAACTAAAACACCATATTTCTTATCTTACACAAAGAATTGATTAAAAGTTTTTAAGGATACCGATTCACCCCTCCTCTAAGTACACACCCTTTCCATTATCCCAACAATTGGTATCAGAGATAGTTCTCTTGTTTTTAAGGTTTAATTGCTAAAGAGAAAAGATCTTACAATGGAAAGGTATACACTTGATAAAACCATTGAAAATCAAAAGTTTCAGTTGCAGATCTATGTCGAACAATACAAGGAAGCCAAAGAGAAACCCAGGGAGATGTTGATTGAGAGAAAGGACATGGAACTTCGCTTTCGTGAGATTGATTATCATGAAGAAGAGATTCATGACCCATTTGACTCATCTGGATCTGAATCTAGTAGCATATTTGATGCATCTAAAGGAATCATATCAAAGCGATCTGAGAGAAATCAACAACTTATTGAACAAGTGAAAGCACTACAGATCAGACTTGATACACAAATGGTTAAAATGGTTGAAGTCTTAAATGATGCAAAGAAAGATGAACAAGATAAAAACATGGTTGTTGATGACAGAAGACAGATGAGTGAAAAGTTACAAGAAAATGAATCTAAGATATTGAGACTTACTGAACATTACTTTGACATCACAAATCAAGTGGTTTCTATTAATCATGAGGCAAACCGAGTGAATAATGAACTTGCAAGAATGATATAAGATATTGGTGTCTTGAAGGAAGAAAATGAAAAACTGAGAAATGAATTGAAGATTTTACAACAACATAATGAAGTGATTAAGAGATCTAAAGAAAGCACTAAGAGAATGGATGAATCTTTGAACTACCAAATAAGATTGAACAACAATGCTAGATTAGGGTATACCGAGCAAGGAGAATCATCAAATCAAGTTGAAGAAAGGAATGTATACTCAATCCTAAAGCCTAAGAATCCCTCTTGCCATCACTGTGGAAAACCATGCCACACATCAAATGTTTGCAGAAGTAAAGCAAAATGTATTCCTATAAATCCTCCTAAAGTTAATGGTATTTACTATAATAGTAATAAACATGGACATCAGGCACATGAGTGTAGATCCAAGTTGAAAAAACCATAGAGGAAACCATACATGGATAAATACTACCAAAATTGCAACATGCATGGTCATACATCTCAAGCATGCAGAAAGAACACAAAGCAAATCTGGAAGCCTAAAGGACAAGAAAAGGTAAATCAACCGAGAAGACAAGGTTATTATTATGCATGGGATTATAACACTTGGAGTAGTTGTAGAGGGTAAAAGTACAAACCCATGTCACACTTTTATAAAGGAAAAGGACCACAACATGCAAACTGTTCAACTTTAACGACATAAAAAGTGGCATTTATATTTAGAATTTGAGGATGATGTAAAATGATGAAATGTGTAAAAATGGATGAAGTTTATGGCTATAATTTTTTAAATTTTTTTTGAACAATAATTGACATAGGTTTTTAATTTTTAAAGTCCATTTTTCAATTGCTGAAAACTACTAAAAATATGGGGTCTAGTTCCCACCAAACAAGTATATGCAAATAATCTATTTTTTGTCTGATTTCAAAATATGTTATAGATAAAATGTATAGCTAGTGCATAAAAGAAGAAAGATTGGTTTTCAATGTATATTTTCTCTGTTATAACTACTCAAAGTTGAACTTATCTGAAATCAACAGTTTTCATCTCCCACCAAATTTCCCCTATCAAATCTACACCATTCACAAAAAAAAATTACATATTCTTGAAGAGGACTCTCTCCTCTAGTGTTAAATAAAAATTTTAATATTTTTAATATGATTTACTATTTTTTTATTTATTTGAAGCCACTTCTTGTCGAATGTTAAAATACCTACTTGTTGTTTTTTTAAATTATAATATATTAGATCTAATCAAAATTGTATAAACTTTATATGACAATAATATTGACTTTGAACCCTACAAAAGGGTTATTTTTATATTTTTTAGAAATATCATTAAAAAGAGTAGGGGTTATTGAAACATCAATTTTCTGAAATAATTTTATTTCTTCGGTAATTGGTATAAAACATGCATTTAATAGATATTTCTAATTGGAAAAGTTTAATCACTTATCTAGCTTAGCTAGAATGAATCTAGCTAGACCATATGTTTGAAAAAAAATATTTTTTATTTAGAAATACTCAAATTTAGCTGTGCTAATAAGTGGTCTTGAAACGTGACACAAATTTGTGATTTTACCCTAGAACATGTGGTAAATATGGAAATATTGCAGGAAATTATATGAGACAATGGCAAACCAAGTCTAGGAATTGGTCAAACTCTGGTATAATGTTCTCACTATCACAAAGTCGGTCACTTAAGAAGAGATTGTGCAAACCGAATAAACACTTATGGAAATGAAAATACAATTGATAAAATTGTAGGGATCAAAAATCAAATGTCGAGGAGAGCATCAAATGATAATGCAGGACCAAGCACAACAGTCGGTGACACCTCATCTAATGGATGAGGTGGCTCCACCGTCTCCAACTGAGCAACACAAGTAGGTAAGGAACCATGTTTGCAAAATCTATATCTTACATCAGTTCCTATGTTCATTGCACAAATGCAAAATTAGTATGAATCAAGATGATCTATGGTATTATATCTTTGATTACTATGATCTAGTCGGTTAATATGTACCAAGTTAGAACTATCAGTCGGTAAACATGTGAAGAGACAACCAAGTTGCTATGGCAACCAAGCATTTTTTACATTCACCAAGCTGAAGTATTGTCAGTTTTAACCAAATGGTTGGTGAAAAGAATTTAATGCCCTGTCCTAAGTCATTTTCTATAAATCTAATCGATGAGAACTCATTTTTTCACACCGTGATCACAAAGCACAATAGAGAAAAGAGAGAAAAGTTGCAGCAAAGAATTTTCAAGCGTTCTAAAGATATTTAAGAACATTATGAGCACAATAGAGGTTAGTCAGTAGATAATTGAACTTACCAAGTTATTCTAACACCGTTTGTGCAAGCCTTAAAACCAGAAATCATGGCATCAACATCTCAAACCATGAAAGCAAAGATGGAGAAGGATAAAAATTTGTTATAGTGAAGAAATCCACTTGCACTAAGCCCAACTATAAGATCCATCCACAAGTTGCAGCCCAACCAGATGACAAAGGCACATTTTCATCTATCCCACCTAGGGTTTTGTTTGTCCAAGATGTGCGTGCCTACATTCACTACAAAATAGGTGAAGTTAGAGACTTTGAACTTATTTCCACTTATCAATCCATTTGCACAGATGGGAAACTGAAAGAAGATCACAAACATTTGGAGGTTAAAGGGTTAACCAATGCCCTAAATTTCATGAATGTATTTAAGATCGAGTGGATCCACATTGTTCTAAGCCATGTACATGATGGAAAGCTATGGCTGGATGAGCCCTAGAAGATAACCAAGGATGTTATTCACACCGTGATAGGGTATCCAATATGAGATAAATCAAAAGCCCTTAGGCACCCTCTGAGAACTAAAATAGAGAAGCTAATAGGAGCCGAATGGGATGGTAGAGGTCTAAAGATCAATTGCATCGGTGATCCTAAACTAAAATTTGAATCTTATGTCATTGGCTACAAGATATTCTAGTCCAAGAAATTGAACAACATTGCTTGTGGAGTTGTTGATATAGCATATAAAATTGTCAAGAAAGGAGTACAATATGACCTAGCCAAGCTGTTACAAGGGAAATTTGAAAAAAACATGAAGACCACCAGATCAACACGATCAAATACATGTAAGTTTGGTTCACTACTACTATGCACATTTTTCTACTTGCAAAAAATATTTCCATCCGTCGGTAAAGTAAAATAGAATTCAAACGGACCGGTTACTATGCAAATCAATGGCTTCATTACAAGTCTAGGAAAGAACTTTGAACCAGTTATGACTGTATATTTTTCTAAGTTTAAAGAAAGAATGAAAAATAGATCCAGATTCCCTCAAAAATTAGTGGAAAAATACAAAGATGAAATACGTTTTGTAGTTGACACTGATACAACTCTAATCAAGGAAGCTCAACCGAGGATAGCATGGCTACCTTCATTATATTATGAGTTAGATATTGATATTGCCTCTGCAGCTATTGAAAAATTGTTGAATGAGCCTATTGATAAATCTTCCATGAGATTTGGCACATTTGATGAAGCCTAGACCCGAATCACTTTTGGTCTATATGTTCAAAAGATGAGCAGGAAAAAGACAAAAATTGTGAAGACTTTGGAGAGAAAATTTGCAATCACAGATAAAGAATTAGACAAGTCTGTCAATGAAACTGAGGAGAAGACTTCAGTTAGTCAAGATGATGATCCTGAACATGATGCTGATGCTACCGATTCTAAAGAAACACGAGACAAGGCACCAAAGGCCAAAAGGGGAAAAAGCATAAAGAATGAGTCTCCGTCATAGACCAGATCACAATCAGTGACTGTGGATTCACTACCTTTGAAGAAAGATGTAGGAAAAATTACATGACCTTCACCGAATCTCACTTACCAAACAATAAAATAGAAGGGTACTACCAAGAATCCTGCACCAAAGAAAAGGAAGAGATATGTAAGGAACAAAGATGACAAGGATGATTTTGATAACAATCTAGATCAATTCAAGGTTATATAGAATAATATACCTCAGACTATTGATGAGATTGCAGAAGCAATCATTACAACTGGATGATTAGGACATCCACAAATATATGCATATTATGATCTGACTACCAAGAACAAGGACAAACTCAAAGAATCAATTATAGGTATGATGATCAACTTTAAACAAGTTCCAGTTGAATTTTATACCTACCTTCCTTCTGAGTTGTATGATAAGATATCAAAAAGATGGACCTATGCACTTTAAACTGAGAAACATATTAGAGAAGAAAATCTCACTCTTATTAAAGCTAATTACATTATTGAGAAGATAAATGATATAATGAAGCAGTATGCCAAACAATTTCCTAAGAAGACACGAGAACTGAGTATTCTACAAGGAAATATAAAGTAGATATTGAGAGCACCGAAGGAAATCAGAGATACCGAGGAAGAAATAGACATTGCATCCAAAGTCAACACTAAGGAGGATAGACCGAGAATAGAACCAATAGATATTGATAATGCAGATGTTGACAATGTAGTAGATGGAATTCCTTGAATATTGACTAACATGAGTCACCAAGAGATCACAATAAATGACATCACTGAAGGTGATCCTGACAATAAATCTAAGGAAGATGAGATAGTCAGAGCAACCAAGACCATGAATGAACAAGAAACAACAAAGGTCGCCCGAGCTAATGTACCATGCCAATTACCTAACTTGGTAAAAGAAATTGAGATTGAAAGTGAAGCACATCAAAAGAAACCCAAGCAGGAAACTAATACAAATGAAGATAAGGGTGATAAGAAAGGTGCATATACCAAGCATATTGGTGGAACTACCCAAGGTGATGCACAAAAAGATACCACTATTGAAAAAACAAAAGGTGAAGGTAATATAGATAAAATAGATAATACAGTAGATACTTCTACTACCGATACAAAGTTAGTTACCAAGACACCTCCCCAAGTCATCACACCAAGTACTGAGCCAACAAAGCTTGAACCCAAGCACAAGGCTTGATTAGCATTAAATTTATCTCCTTCATCCAGTGTTCAAGGAAAGAAAAAGAAGAAGAAGAAAGGAAGCAAGGACACAGTAACTTTAGATGAAATCATATAGATTCCACCATGGGATCCAAGAAAACTTGATCTAGAAACATTGAAGAAATATGGCAAATTATGCACAAGGAAAGAAACATAGGACAAGTTAAGGCAAGAACACAAAAATACACAAGTATTAGAAGCTGGAAAGGAGATCCTACATCAAGTTGATCCTAACATAGCTATAAATGAATCAACACCCATCAATGATCAACTTGCACTGCTTACCGAGGTGAATAACAAACCTAAGGTTGATGTCAAGCAGAAATTGGAAGAAAGAGAAAAGAAGATACAATACAAAGTTATAGAGAAGATCAACCAGGCAGTGACAGTCAATAAGGTAACTCTATCTAGATTTGTAAGTGGTTAGAAACTATTATATCAACCAAATAGATAAAGAAAATAGACCAAGATCTTAAGGATAGTGCAAAGAGTCTATCAATCGAGCAACATGTATTGCAGATGCATTACAACAAAGTTCTCCAAACCAAGCGGTTGAGACTAGACTTAAAGAAATAAGAGGAGAAAATCAGAGAACAAGTAACCGAGCTATAGGTAACGTTACTACCACATTTGGTAATGATGCAAAATCATGTGACATTGGCAAAGAATTTAGTTGCCACCCCAGAATTGTCAGTAACTGAAAACATATATGATATGCATGCTCAGATCAACTTAGGGAAATTAACCCTTGAGCATTTAAAAGAGGAATGAGAGAATCTACTAGAAACTCTTACAAATGCCCATCCTACCATTTTTGACAAATTGTAAGTTATACTCCTTTTGTCATTATTTTCAAAAAATGAGGAAATATATGTATATAAGTATAGTAAAGGGGGTACTATAATCAAGATGAGTTCATATACATATAAAAAGTATGTGAAAATGGGGAGTCATCATGTATATTATGTATAGAAATAAGTTTTTGATACTAATTCCAAAGGGGGAGAATGTTACTCCAATTGAGAATTGAAGTTGTCATTAGTATTCAAGCACTCAACATGGACAATCGGTAACAGAGTCACAAACATGACACTTGGTATATTCAGCGAAGTATAGAGTTAACTGAGAGAACATATCATGCCCAGAGTTAACCAAGTATGATAGAATACATCGATTAGTAGAAAAAGCCGAGCTACATAGTATAACCGAACAAGAAGTATAATCGAGATACACAAACTACACTGAGCACCGAGAGAACAATAATCAAGTGGACCAGAGGCCACATAAAAGTTTGTTTTGGCACATTATTCTATGTAAAAAAAAAAATTCTGACCTAGATAATGGTTTACAAGATCGAGGAGAGCATTAATTACAGATATACAACATTAATTGTTTATGTCTCCTATGTTGGATGATCAAGGTAAATTATGTACACCATTGATCTTAGGGTAGAGATCTAATTTTGAAACCCTAATTAGGTCATAAAATTTGATATATAAATGTGTAGATGTCAAATTTTGTACTGTATGTTTATCAAGAAATGATCAAGTAGCCACCATACTACAGACATCAGAGATCAGACAAGGGATTTCAAGGACATAGACTACATTGTAGAAATTAGTTTTCAGAATAGAAGCAAGGCTACCGAGAAGAAAAGAGCAGAAGGTATTATCATTCACATTGAGGTGATATGTTTTGAATGCACTTAATGGATCTGTATCAAAAATATTGAGATTGTATATGTTTAAGAGCAAACTTTTGTTACTCTAACAATTTTAATAGACCCCTAAATCTCTCAACATAGTAGACTTAACCATCTTTTTGTAAATCTCTTAACTGAGTGCACACATAATTTGTGTTGCAAAATAATCACATGAGGTAGATCTAATCAATCTCATTGTTACTCCTAATAGGGTAAGATCATCAGAAGTGATCATTCTTTGTAAGCTTTAACATGCTACTTTATTTACTACAGTAGTGAAGTTTTGTGGGTTTAATCCCCACCGCAGTTTTTACCTTCTAACAGGGGTTTTCTGTGATACCAAAATACTAGTGTCATGAGTACTTAATTTCATGTGTATGTGTATTTTTTACTTTACATGCATTGCATTTCAACAATGATACTATATGTTTCGTGTATGAAATCTAGTCAGTTGGTTAATTCATAACAATGGTTACAATGAATTGATTAAAAGTTTTTAAGGGTAATGATTCACCCCTCGCCTCTCAATACACACCCTTTCCATTATCCCAATAGACTCCTGAAAAATTGTGGCATATTATCTACATTCCTGTGATGGGTCACGAGGTTCACTTTGAGTCGTGATTAGCAACAGCTATCTTAGATGCACATAGGTTCTTTTTCGATCCTTCCACTATACGACGTTATTTGATTTTGGATTATATGTTAGCTCACTATGAGAGCCTTCTTGTATTTCTAGCTAGTTTGATAGGAGGTATCTTATGCTTGACTGCAGAGAAAATGGATTCATGTGTGGCTATGTTGGTATGCTAAATAAGGCTACTGATGAAGAAAATAAGATATTCTCATACAACATGGTCACAAGAGAGGCATTAATTAGTGCATTTTCTGAAGGTGAATTCACATAAGTAAAATATTTAGATTCTGCACATGAGATTTGAACAAGATTGGAAGCACTATATGAAGGAGACAAGTTTACAAAGTAGGCGAAGTTGCAGAACTGGAAGACAAAAAGGGAAACATTGAAACTTAGAGATTATGATAATATTAGAGCATATGCATAGAGAGTTACTAAAGTTTTTATTGCCACCAGGAACTCTAGAGGCACTTACAATGAGGAAGAAGTGATTGTCAAAATTCTTAGATCCCTTACATGCGTATAAAAAACCAAAGTGCAAGCTATAGAAGAGATCATACCTTTGATAAAGAATTTCAACAGAGAAATGTTGATTGGAAAACTAACTACCTTTGAGGCCACAGAGATGAAAGATTAATTACATAAAGTTGAGATAGAATTCAAGGCGACTGTGCATAAAATAAAAATACTTTATCATGAAATGCGAGCACCAGTAGTAGTGACTTGAGAGAAGAGCTCGATAAATATGTTGATGAATGGGAACAGATACAATAAGAAGAAATAAAGTTAGATGAAATTGTGGCTCTGATTTCCAAAAGAGAAAAGAGAGGTAAGGGTAATTTTGAAGGAAAGTTACCTTTGAAATGTTTTTCATGCAATAAGATTGGTCGTTTTTCATCTAAATGTCCTACAAGGGTTCCAAAGCATAAATCTAAGTTTTATAAACCTAAGTATTTAAATGATAAGGAATGTTATTATGCTAGTGAAGGTATTTTTGATAATGATGCTATTGATTATGATGAGATTGGATTTATTTATATCAAGGATGATAAACCTATACATGAAGAAAGAGCCTTATTATCTCATCTTCAAAAGAAATCTGAATGAGTCATAGACATCGGTTGTTCACACCATATGACTAGAGGTAAAAATAAGTTTGTTAAAATGAATAAGTATGATGGTGGTGTTGTGAGATTTGGTGACAATACTCCTAAGATAATCATTGGAGCTGGATCTATATCTTTGGATGGAAAGACAAATACGGATAATGTATTTCTTGTTGATGGACTTAATCATAATTTGTTGAGTGTTGGACAACTATTGGACAAAGGTTATCAATTGAAATTCATTGATAGAAAATATTCTATCAGAAGTAAGTCAAGAGACTTGATCGCATCTGGTACTAAATCTAGAGGTATTTGAATTAAATACATCTAAGGCTTCTTATTTTGTTGTGAAGGTAGATGACAGTTGGCTATGGCATATAAAAGATTTTTTTGTGTTAACTTTGATAATATTTTGAAGGTAAGTACGACTAATGTAGTTACAGACCTAACAAAGATTGTAAAACCATCTAACACCATGTGTATAGAATGTGTAATGGGGAATAAGACTAGAAGGAGTTTTAAAATAAAATCTTACTCTGAAAAAGGGAAGTTGGATCTAGTGCATATAGATATGTGTGGTCCTACAAGAACAAGATATTACTATGGTGAAAGGTACTTTATACTTTTTTTTGATGAATTTTATAGGATGATGTGGGTTACATATCTAAGAGAGAAATTAGAGGCATTTGAAAAATTAAAAATAGTCAAAGAAAAAGTTTAGAATGAATCAGACTTAAAGATGAAATGTTTGAGATCAGATAGAGGTGGTGAGTTTACTTCACATTTGTTCAATACCTACTGTGAAGAACATGGAATATACAAACATCCATTTGTTCTTAGGACACCACAATAGAATGGGATAACAGAGCAAAGAAACAAAACAATATTAGATGCTGCTAGAACTATGTTGCTGGAAGGAAATGTATCATATGTTCATTGGAGAGAAGATGTTGGTATTGTTGTGTATACTTTAAAAAAAAATTAGATGAGAGAAGGTACAAGTAAGACTCCTTATGAATTATGGTTTAATCATACTCCTACTATGAAATATTTTAGAATATCTGGTAGTAAATGCTATATCAAAAGAGATGATGAGATAAGAAAGTTTGATGCTAGAATTGATGAAGGGATCATCATTGGTTATTCCACTAAAAGAAAAGCCTATAAATATTTCAATCTGAGACTGAGGAAGATGATTGAAAGTGCTAATGTGAGGATTGATGAAAAGTTCTAGATTTAAGAGAGAATGTATGACTATAATCAGACTACAAAGATCAAGGAGGTTACGATAGATCAAGAAGAACCTTTTGAGATTAACTGTGAGATTGAGGTATGTCAAGATGACTCAAATGATCCTAATGAAATTCCTAAGACTTTGAGGTATGTTAAGAAAAACCGTCCTGAAGATCAAATTATTGGAGATGCAAATAGAGGAATGATGACAAGATCAAAATTAAGAGATGCAATTTGTTTGATTTCTCAAGTTGAATTGAAATCTACTGCAGAGGCATGTAGAGATGAATCTTGGACTAAAGGTATGCAACAAGAATTAGAGCATATCAATAAGAACAACACTTGGGAATTGGTTCCAAGACATTAAAAAAAATAATGTTATAGGAACTTAGTGGGTTTTCAGAAACAAAATGGATGAGGAAGGAATAGTGTTAAGAAATAAAGAAACACTAGTTTGTAAAGGCTACTTGCAACAATAAGACAAAGTCTTTGAAGAAACATTTTCTCATGTTGCTAGGTTGGAAGAAGTAAGATTATTTCTTTCTTATGGTACACATAAATATTTTAAGGTATATCAGATGGAAGTGAAATTTGCATTTTTGAATGGAGATCTAGAAGAAGAGGTATACATTGAGCAACCTGATGGATTTCCTTTGACAGAAGATGAAGACATGGTTTGAAAGTTGAAGAAAGATTTGTATGGACTTAAAAAAGAACCAAGAGCATGCTATGTAAGACTGGATAGGTATCTAATTCATCCTAGCTTCAGAAAAGGTAATACATATAGCAATTTGTACTTAAGAACTAGTGAAGATGGAATTTTAATCGTAGAAGTTTATTTTGATGATATCATTTTTTGAGGAAATGATGAAATGAGTAAAAGGTTCTCTAAAGAGATGGAAAATGAATTTGAAATGTCAATGATTGGTGAGATGAATTTTTTCCTTTGATTGAAAATTAATTAGAACAAGAGTGGTATTTTCATTTCTCAGACCAAGTATCTTAAGGAAATGTTGAAGAAATTTGGAATGGAAGATTGTAAACCTGTTGGGACACCCATGGTGACTGGTTACAAACTTAATAATAATAATGAAACTCAGAGTGTATTTCAGAGAAATTACATATCAATGATTGGAAGTCTACAATATCTAATTCACACCAGACTAGATATTGCTATTATAGTTGGAATTGTGGCAAGGTATCAAACAGATCCTAAAGAGACACACCTTGTTGTTGTGAAAATAATTTTCAGATACTTGAAAGGAATAATAGAGTATGGGTTATGGTGTGAACAATATAATGATTTCATCTTACATGCATATACTAATGCTGATTGGGTAGGTAGTGTGGATGATAGAAAGAGTATAAGTGGAGGAGCATTTTTTATTGAAAAAGGCTAGTTTCATGGTTAAGTAAGAAGCAGGATTGTATAGCTCAGTCTACTACTAAATCTAAGTATGTTTCTGCTGCTATAAATTGTACACATATTGTTTGGATGATAAATGCTGAAGGACATTGGAATAATTTTTGAAGAGCCAGTGGTTATCCATTGTGATAACACTAGCATAGTGAACATGTCGAAGAATCCAGTAATACATTCAAAGACTAAACATATTTCCATCAAGTATCATTTCTTGAGAGACAAGGTAGTAGAGAAGGAGATTAGATTGGATTATATAAGCACAAAGGAACATATAGAAGATATATTTACAAAACCTTTTCCAAAGGATGCCTTTGAGTATCTTAGAGGTATGCTTGGGGTGCAAGCCCCTCCTTGCGAGAACTAAATTGATGTAGGAATACACCAGTCCAGTGGCTTTTAGAGCTATATCATTTTCTGGACTTGATGTATGGATCTACTCCTTAGGGGGAGTGATTGCAGGAACATTATAGAACATATTTGGGTGATTTTGCACATGGTTATTGTAGGCATGAAGATTTAAAAAAGCTACACCTTGCAAAAGAAAGAAGAAGATTTATGGCACCCTTAGCCATTTTTGGTGAAGGGGAAGAGATTCTATGAGAAAATACCTACTATTTAGGGAGAACTGTGTTGAGGATATTGAGAAGATTGTATTGAGGGAGTAATTTTGGGTTGATGGATTTTCCCATATGTTTCCATCAATGCCAAAGGGGGATATGTTTTTAATTGGTTTCTAAATATATTGTTGGCATTCATATTTTGTCACTAATGTTAATATATGTTTCTATGGAGGTTGAACAAACTAGTTATTACTATTGCTTGATGAGTGATAGAGGTGTACGGGTACTCTACGATTGATTCAGAATGAGAGAAGATGATGAGGTGTACAAGGATGTGTGGTGATCTTATTTATAAGGTCACGTGTCTTAATATTATCTATTAGATGAGTTATAGATGTTTTAGTGAATACTGGGTACTGGACGGTGACAGTGATCTTTGACAGAGTTAGTCTCTATATTCTTAGTATAAATTACGAGCGATATAGATTTAGGCTATGTGAGCTTAAGGGATGGCATAAGACATGATAAGGAATATTTTATATGTTTCACAAGTCCTAGAACTCTTGGTGACGTCAGTTGTGGCGTGTATTCTAGAGGAGACCTATTTGTGGCTGACTTCAGAGATATAGTGTGTATTATGGATTATGAGCGTGGATTATAGATCTTGGATTATATTTGATGAATTATAATTGATTTTTAATTGTTATAGGTACCATGTGTATCTTAGCAAGAGGTTAAGTAATTATTTATATATTGGGAAATCCTAATTGGATGACCTAATTAATTATTGTAATAGGGTATATATGGGAGATCTTTTTGAAAAGTATAAAAGGATGTGATTGAGATAGAGACAATGAAGTGTGGAAACTATGAGCTTGTTTGTCTTCTAGATGTAGAGCAGAGGATGTGATTATGGCACTTCATTGGAACTGACCAAGAAAAGATAGTTTCTATCAAACAGTTCAGTGGATTGTGTATTTCTTATAAACACTTGTATTTCAGACTGTTAGGCCTCAGGGTAGATTTAACCTTCTTTAACTAGTGAGCCCACTGTTACTCTTGAATCCTAACAGGGTATGTCCTTTAATAGGGATTGTGTACTATAATTCATCAATAAGCTCCTAACATAGATAATTCTTTTAACATGCATACTATACTCTTAGTATATTATTTATGGGTGCTAATTGCCAATGAGGTTTTACCTTTAACAGGGTTTCCTTGACAACAAAGGATTGTGTTATTGTGTTGACATTTAATGTGTTATCATTTGAATTAAAGTTTTGTTTATAAAACTTAATGTAACTTAATAATCTGTCTCACAACTGATTCACCCCCCTCTCAGTTGTGTTGGTGGACTCTTATTCTTAACAGTTTCAAGCCATGTAGTAGGAGACAAAATAAGCTTAATTGGACTAGCCAAGAGAATAAGCCATTTAAACATTGTTATAGGAGTATAGCTCAACTACATGCCTAGATGCACTCTACACACCATAAATCCATACAATATGAGGTCTCACACAAAAACTGGCAGAAAAATAAGGAAAAATGCACAAGAAATGGATATCAATACATGCTATGAAAAGTCAAGGATTTAGCTCAATCTTGGAATGAGGAGACTCAATTAGGCTCACCAAAGAGTTTAATGCGTCATGATCTTGATAACATGGGCATGATTCATTATTTTGAGAGTGTGGTCTCAAAAACAACTCCTAAGATTTCACAAAAGCCACCAAGAAAGGTCATGTACATACCACGAGGTACAAAATGAGAGAAAATATATGAGTTTTTCTCACGTGGCTTGAAAACTAAGGAAACAATCAAGAATCCTCCCAAGATTAATATTTTATATATTAATAATATAAATCAACAAAATAAGCCATGGTTAAAACAAGTAAATTTTTTATAGTGCGAAAATAAGATTTGGTTAAAAACTATGCCCATGGCCAGAATTGCCAGTGAAGCCATGTAAAAACTTGAAAATGAAAAACTCAAAAATGAGATTGGTATGAATACCCTTCCGCTTCTAAATTTCCAAACGATGAAAAAATACAATAAAATTCACCTTCCAAGCATTTATAAGAAAAATGGGTTGTATAACTCTACATAAACCTTTTGATTTTGAAATAAAATCATATAAGTCCAATTACATAATGAAACAATGTGAAAACATGCGGGAATGGTAATTCTCAACCCGTAAACTAAAAATAATTAAATTTGACTTAAACTAATAAGAGGTAAATTAAAAGTGACTTAAAGATATAATATTAAATTATCAAGATCTCTAATTTGGTCAATTTAATTCAATTTCAAAACTGGGAATACACCCCGACACAATTACTAAACAACAATAAAAACAATAAAAATGAATAAAAACCAAAATAACCTCTATCTCACCAAAACCAACTATGAGCAAACTATAATGTACAAACAAGTACTAGTGGGTGCCAGCAAGAAGTTGAGTGCACTTTTTGACCAAAAAGTGGAACTATTTTTCCTATTTTTTCAAATTCATCCTATTTGACCTTAAGATTTGAGGCACTTAGACATGGAATCTTCCAAAAAGTCACTAATATAAAATTTTAAGATTCAAAGTCTGCTTTCCAAATATGTGATTTTTTAAAATATTCAGATGATAAATTTCAAATTTGAATAGGGATTACTTAAACCCTCATTTTAAAAGTCACTCTTTCTGGACTATACCATGCGTGTGTACGTCAAGCGAAATCAGACTCAAATGAAACTATTTATCTAAAAGCTTTTAGGAAGTAACACATTTAAGATTGATGAGAATATTTTTTTCCATATTTTTATGTTGATTTTTTTTTATTAATTATATATTGGGCTCAATCATTGTTTAAAAAACCTCTTGTGTACGACAAGCATAATTTTCCCTAAACATATGATTTTTTAATAATTTGTTTTTTTAAAGTGTGTAGTTTGATGTCATATAGTTTATTTTTCAATAAAATTTAAAATAAAAAAGCTATTAAAATTACAAAAAAACTTGTATTCTCTTTTCTATAGACCTGTTTTAGTACAAAATGATTGAAAAATAAAAATATTAATCAAATTTAATAAAAAATTACATATTATGAATCTGCACTATTTGATCTATACTGGGTTTTTTTTTGTCAAAAAATTATGTTATGCCCTGCATACCCGTCCCTACATTTTGTGTGCAAAATGTTGGGTCCCTTTTTTTTGGTTTTTTCTCTTGCCTTGTTTTCTTTGTTTCCTTTGTTTTTCCTCCGGGCTTTACTCCCGTGAGGTTTGTATTCCTTTTTCTTTCTATCTTTTGCACCTCCGGGACCCGGTCCTGGAGTTTGTTGCTCTTTCTAGAGCCAAATTCTGGACTCCGGGATTCACTTCAACTATTGTCTTCTTTCATGGGAGGGCATAGTTGCATGGAATCCCCGAGCCCGACGTCTGGAGGTCTGCCTATTCTAGAGTTTGCAGAGAAGAGTGTAACTTATTTTTACCCTAGGGTTATAAATGGAAATTACCTTCCATTTTCAAAATTACCACAATTAAAACACTTAGAGCATCTAGAGAGATTCTTAGGCGATTAAGGTGATTAAAACTGTGAATTGCTCTGTGCTTAGTGGTTGATTGAAAGTTGATTTGCAGTGCTTGTTCATGATTGTTTAAAGGTACTTGTTGCAGAGTGCTCCTGGTGTTCTACTCCCCTGATCTTCGTCCTATTCCTAGGTAGGTTTTCAATTTTTTCCTTCTCTGGTTTCTTGCTTTCTGGTTCTTAATGTTTCTATTTGCTTCGTTCTTTGTTTGGTTCTATTGTTTCCACCTTTTGCATTTTTCTTTTGGGTTGCCTCCCATTGGTGGGTTGGCTGTGCTAGAGGGTCGTCCACCTTCTGTGCAGTTGTAAACTAGTGTATATGATGTACATTATTGTAGGGTAGCTCTTGTGCATGTGTAAACAATGTATAATTATGTAAGCAGTTTGTAGATATTGTATATATGTTGCCATTATTCTATGAGCTTCGCTTTGGTCCTAATAGAGCTTTGGTTCCCTGTATTTTAGTGTGTATATGTCTCAGCCTTCGGCCCTCTGTAAACCCATGTATATCTCTTGTATATTCTTCCATTCTTGATGAGCTTATCATGCCCCATCATTTCTTGCATCATTTTTCCAAGCTTGTCGAGAGGGAGTCACCACGGTTCAAACTTGGCACCTCTCTATTTTGAGCTATGGCAGCTTTCTCTCTCCTATGTCATGTCTGATGACATGTAACTGATTAAATGTTTGATAATGTTAAGTTGAAGATAATGGAAGGCATTAAATCAGTTAATGGTTTGTATTGTCATTGATGTCAACTTGATATCATCTATACATTCATATACAAAATGCCAAAGACTTCAGAGAATCAATGGAACAAAGGTTATGCTTTTAACAATGCATAAAAGTAGAGTATTCACTAAGTGACATATAACACCGACGGAGTGCACACCATCGGTAAAGACAAAGAAGAAAAGTCATAGTGATACCCGATGAGTAGAAGACAATGTTGCCCGACAAAGAAAACCATAGGATGCCCGACAAGCTCAAAATAGAGTTGCCTAATGGACAAAGATTCTAAAGCTGATTGGAGTCACACTGATAGAACTGACAGTTGTAATTGATGGAACTGACAGTTGTAACCGATGACTAACTAAAGAATTAACCAATGAAACAGAGAGTTCAAAAAATGATAAAATATCTAGTTGGCAAGATCTAAAGATAGACTTAACTGGTTGTTTTCTTTGTTTTATTTGACTAGAGATAAGTGAGTGATTTAAAGATGATTTGTATAGTTGGCAAGAAGATATCTGTGAGACAAATTAGGAGTTATGCTTTAAATCAGATTGGCTGGATTTTTTATCACGCCAAGAATCAAGAAACAATGAATATTATGTCTATATAAGAGACAATCTTAATTCATTTCTGCATCACATGAACGAGGGTGAATAGGAAGAGGATGCTAAAGAGAAATTGATGAAGAACATCTTCATGTAGTACTGATCAATCAAGCTGAAGGAGAGCTAAGGAATTCTACAGACATCGATGAATAGTGAGCACAACATCATAGAGTAGAAAGTATGGAGCAGAAAAGAATTGAATTGATACATTGATCAGAGAGGTAATGTACTTAAATAGATCTAAAAAAATGCAATTCAAGTTGTATTAGAAATAGGTCATTTTGTTTTAGTTTAACCATTGAAGCATCAAGTCTCTTAATAGAGCAGGGCTTAACAATCTTCTATATATTGATGTACATCCCAAGGAGTGCCAAAAAGGTTGATTCGTGAAAGTAGCATTGGATATGCCCGATGCCTATTGATGGTCTAAGAGAGAGGCTGATTCAAGGATGGTAGCAGTAGATGCCCGATACTAAGTGACAACCTATATGTTTAAAATCCTCTAACAAGGTCACACCTAATAGTGTGTTTGTAACCTTTAATAGGGCTGTCTCTTAATAGGGCTCACTTTAGAAGAGTGAAAATTTGGGGTACCGGTCCCAGTGGTTTTTCCCTTAATAGGGTTTCCACATTAAAAATCTATGTGTTATGTGTGTATGGTTTATTACTTTACTGTTTTACATTTCACATATGCATTTCTAGATTTATCGGTATACTGTGCACATTTACTATATTTTGGTAAATAGTTTTACTGCCTATCGGTAATCAAGGAAAATAAGGACAGACAAGGTAAATTGACAGATAGTTAATCACGATAAGTATCTCATCGCATGCATCTTGTAGGAACATAATAATCTGAGGTTTATTTGATTGGTGGTTAAGATAAGGATAGAAATTGAAGCCATTGATTCACCCCCGCCCCTCTCAGTTATTTCTAACAATTGGTATCAAAGCTTGTGTGCTTAGAAAGAAGGTTTCAAGACCTAAGTCAAAGATCACAAGATGAACATATGAGATGTGCCCAAGTTGAAAAAAGATAATTTTGCTTCATGGAAAAGCAGGATAAGACTCCACTTATTAGGTATTGGTAATGATGTTACTCAATTCCTTGAAACTGAATATGTGTTGCCCTTAGGAGCACCAACAGTTGAACAAATGAGAGAAAAGCATGAACATAATGGCATGATGATAGAGCTTGCTTCCTCACTCTCTGATGCTAAATTTGAAGATGTCAAAGAATGCAAAACTGCAAAGCAGATGTGGGACAAATTGAAGCTTGTACATGGTGATGACAAAAATGTTTTGAGAGCCAAGGCAGAAAGCCTTAGAGGAAAGTTTGATGATCTCAAAATGAAAGGAGAAAACATCACTCATTAAAACACAAGAATTAAAGAGGTATTCAATTCTATCCGAGGAGTTGGAGGTGTACTAGAAGAAGATACAGTGGTAATTAAAATTGTAAGAACCTTACTGCCTACTTATGCTATTAGAGTTTCTGCCATTCAAGAAATGAGAGCAGTAGAAAACAATACAGTTACTCCTGATAGTTTAATTGGTAGACTAATTTCATTTTAGATGAATAAATTTGATAGTAGTGTCTTACCAAACTTAGAGTCTGCATTTAAGTCTTCTATGAAGATAAGCAAATCAATTCATAGACACTTGTCTAGAAAAGATAGTGATAGTGAAAGTGAAGAAGATGATCTTGATGAAATAAAAGCACATATGGATAGAAGAATGTAGAGAAGCAGAGGTGATTACAGAAGCCACTGAAAATTAGAAAGAAGAGATACCTGAGACTATAAGGACAAAGGAAAGAAGGTCAGCTACCTAGAAAAATGCAAGGATGATGACACTGACACCAAATCTGATGAAGACATCGAGATGGTGTTTGTGGCTGTAAAAGATGATTCAGATGATGATGAAGAAAGGTATGTAGAAATAGCTCTCATATCTAAAATTAGAAAAAATGATGTTTGGATCATAGATAGTGGTTGCACCCATCATATGACTGGTGATAAGCAAAATTTTGAGACTTTTGAATACTACAAGGGTGGATCAGTAAGAATGAGAAATAACACACCTTGTCCAGTTGAAGGTAGAGGAACAATAATGTTGAATAGCCAGATAAAGTGTGATAATGCTTATTGGGTAAATGGATTGAATTATAATCTATTAACTGTTTCTCAATTGAATAATTCAGATCACAAAGTAGCATTTGAAAATAAGAAGGCAAAGATCTTCAACAAATCTGGAAATCTGATTGGTACTGGTGAGAAGAAAAAAGGTAACTTATTCTATCTGAATGATACTGACTCCACTTGTTTGATTGCTACAAACGAATACATATGGTTGTGGCACAAAAGGCTGTGTCATGTGAACTTTGACAACATGATAAAAATTAGCAAAAAGAGAAATGTCAGAGGCTTACTGACAATGACCAAGCCCGACAACATCATGTGTAAAAACTGTCAAAAAGGTAAAATGACAAATTCTAGTTTCAAAAGCAAGACCCATACATCTGATGTAATTCTAGAATTATTCCATACTGATTTATGTGGACCCATGGGGACAAAGAGTTATTACAGAGATAGATACCTTATTCTTGTTGGAAATATGGATGGAGTAACTGAGAGGGGAGGGGTGAATCAGTTACCACAAAAATATATTCACAAGTCCCTTAGATGTCTTCAATATATATTACTGTTACTTGGTAATTTAGCCTTTCATTGTTTATTGATATGCATAAAACAAATAACATGAACACAAGTGACACAAGTAACACCAGATATAACGTGGAAACCCAATTTGGAAAAACCACCAATGCAACTAGTTACTGATTTTCACTCTTCTGAAGTGAGCCCTGTTAGG
>MU224852.1:24191-34911 GCA_018584345.1 Thuja plicata | reverse complement strand
TTGATGCCTTTTCAGTCATTGAAAAAATGTTATAGATTATTTATTACAGCAAAGTAAAATTTTATATCATTTGCATTTAGGGTTTCTCTTTTGCTGTGAGGTTTGTGTTTTTTGTTGTACATTTTTCTTTTGCTTCAATATTTATATTTTCCGCAAGAAATAAACTTGAAATTGATTCACTTTTATTCTACTTCATTTCAACATCAATACTTTTATTTCACCATTGTAGTTCCTCATCTTAATCGGGTTTGATTTTGTCTAGGTTGCACATTAACCCTAATGTGCAAAGCTCCTCATACTTTGGTGCATGCATCAACTCTATTTATCTATGGAACTCTTATACGCTTGATCTAAATGAAACACATTATATACAATAGCTAACTAATTTCTATGGTCATCAATTAAATTAGCAACATCATTTTGAATAATCATCATCAGATATTGAATGTAGAATTATTTCAACAATTGTCCTGTCATCAGAAAAATCTTCCAAGGGTTCATACCAAGGTGCGCTAATGAAGAAACCAATAGATACCCCTTGAATTTTTTGAAAAAGATCATAGATGTGTAAGAAAGAATAAGGATCCAAAAATTTATAAAAAACTATTAACTAATTTCAATATGGGAAACCTAAAATTAATTAAACTCACCTGATAGTTGGTCCCATATGTTGGAATTAATGGGAAGTGTGTACTGAGAGGGGAGGGGTGAATCGGTACCTCTAAAACTTTTGTATCCTTTAATCAATTAACCTTTGTGTAATCAATTTTTTTATCCAACCATCTAATCTATACTATCTTGATGTAAGATATATCAATTTATAAACTTAACATACATGTGAACATTCATAGAAACATTCATGAAAGTAATTGACACATAACACAAGATATGATATCATAGAAAACTCCTGTGAGGAAGTAAAAACTGCGGTGGGGATGGCACCCATAAAATCTTCACTATCTATAGATTGGAAGGGGCCGATTAAGGCTTAAAATTTGATCACTTCTGATGATCTACCCTGTTAAGAGTATTAGTGGAGACCTGTTAAAGTATACTCAGTTAAGAGCTTTAGCAACACTGTTGAGTGTGCACTTGGTTAAGATATTTATAGTTGGACTGTTAAATCCACCTTCCTTGAAAGGATTTTTACACTTTGCTTCACATGTTAGAATGATAGAAAATTAAAATTTGACCTGGTGTATGCAATCTCCTATTGCTGATACAGATCCATTTAAGTTTACATGAATAAGATTATCACCTAATGTGATTGAATAATACCTTTGATTCTTGGTAGCCTTTGTTCTTGGTTCTTGCTAACCAAATTCACCATTTTCTATTCTGGTTCATAAAACTTTCAATCTGATCCATAAATGTGCTCATAGGCTTCATTCATCCTCTCTTCTATATTCACACATGTATACTGAATGATTGCATCATCTATTTATAAGATGGATTGACATCATCAAGTTTTACGAAAAACAATGTTAACTCTAAGATCAGGTTTACAACTTTTTACCTTGATCTCCTAGTCTATGTGGTTTAAATCAGTTAGACTAATTAAAACACTTACATTCATGTTTCTTTTCCCTAAAGAAATGGTTTTAAAAACAAATCAAGATTATATAAATAGAATAAGACTATTTTATCTAAAGTGGAGGTCAGATCCACTTTTTGTGAGCTGCAACTGACTTTCAGTTTCTAATGGTTGGTTATGCTCTGAAGTCAGTTGAATATCTTTCATTTTCCTTTCTTGAACTTTTCTCTTGGTTTGCTCTTTAAATATCTCTCTATTTGCACTATATCTTGCACATCGGGTTCCTGTTTATCCTTCTGACTTTGCATTTTTTGTGTACACACAAAATTGAGTCATCAGTTTTCTTTGTACTTAGCCATTTTTAGTGATCTCATGTATCTTCATTTTTGGTTATCTCTTTGTCATGTCTTTTGGTGTATGCTCACCGAAGGTGTTGTTTGCATATTAATGGAAAATCAATGTCATCAATCTCCCCCTTTGACATTAGTATCAAAAATTGATATGTGCAAAATACTAACAAAATGTTAAGTATGTACAACATATATAATCCTTAATCATTTTATGACTCCCCTATGTATATACCGGTATATCATGATTTTTGGTAGTACTGTATAGTTTCTTGTTTATCTATACATATCATATCTTTCCCTCTGTAAAATATCATATACATATCATTTTCCCCCTTTTTTGATATTAAGGGCAAAGGTTCATACCTTATAGCTTATAAAAAATGTGAGAGTGTGAAGACTTCATGTCTTCCATCATCTTCTCCCATTGTTCATTTAAGTTCTCTAGAGCCATGTGATCGAGTGTGATCTTGGAGTGTATATCGTAGATGTTATCTGCTACAAACATCTCAGGGGTTGCTATCAGTTGCCTTGCTGAACTGATGTGTTGTTGAAGTAGTGTAAGATTTGGTAGAATTTGAGCTTGGAGATCGATGACTTCTTCTCTAAAGTGTGTCTCTGCTTCCCACGGTTCCTACCTTAACCTTTTTATTTCAATGATTTTCTCATAATGTAGCTTTAGTGCATTGTCATCGGTGGTTAAGCTGTTAGCACTGTTAGCTAGATCTGAATCTAACTTTGCTATGTTTTCACTATTCTCTTTAGTGAACTTTTCTAGTGTGCTTAGTTGTTGAATCAAGGAAATAGCTTCAGTTATAATTGGATCTAATTTACTAATGAATTCTAAAAGCTTTGCCTTGTTGATCACCACTTAGTTTATTTTCTCAATATGTTTCTGTTGGTACTTTAGCTCTACTCTCTCTTCAATTGTCTTCTTTGCATCAATGTTCTGTGTTGTAATTGCATTGGTTAGAGTGGCTAGTTGATCAAGTATTGGCTTATTCTGATCAACATCTAAATCATGTACAATTTGGTGCAATACGTCTCTTGTTGTTTCCAGTACCATTGAGTCTCAATTTTTTTTCCTCAGTTTCTCCTATAATGCCTTCCTTTGGCATATTTCACCATATGCTTTCAATGCTTCACAATCAAGTGTAGTTGGGTCACATTTGGGGATCTCAATTATTTCATCTAAGGTGACTTCCAACTTATTTTTCATGGATTTCTTCTTCTTCTTTTGAGTTACACTTGAATGCAGAACCAATTCCAATTTCTCAGCTTTGTCCATTGTGCTTGATGAAGTGATTTGTGGTACTTATTTTTGTTGATTTGGTTAGGTGTCAGCTTGTCATTTTTCTATAGACGTCTCCACATCCCCCTTTACTTTATCGGTAGAAAATTTTTTGGTATCCTCAGGAGTGTCATCTTTGGGTTTATCTCCTTCATCGGTGTTCTTATGCACTTCATTTGTCTTTGTCTGTGCATCCTTCTTGGTTATGTTTCCATCTGCTTTCTTTGGTTCTCCTTCTGTAACCTTGTTAGTTTTGGTCACAGTGTGAGTGTCTTTGATGTCCTTCTGATCATCGGTTTTTTTTTTATTTCCTTCTTCTCCTGCATCCTCAGGAATGCTTGAATCTTTTTCAGGTGACTTGTCTTTTTATTGTAGAATATTGATTGCTTGTATCAATATTGGCATGTTTCCTGGTATGTTCACCTATGCATTATCAAATATTGTGTCCCGCTCATTGGTTGTGTCTTTGGTAATATTGAAATCTTCATCTTTCTTTATTTATTTCCCTAGATCATCGATAATCTCAATGATTGTGTTATCCACAATGTTTTACTTTGTGATGTCAAGCCATGTTTCATCTACAACATCCATATTTTTGTTGCCGGTTGTGTCTTGTTCTTCCTTGTCTAACTCAACTGATGTGTCATCTTCTGAATCTTTGATTAATATATGTTCTTGAGTTTCCTTATCAACATCTTTCTGTTGTAGATCATTTTTGTGGCTATCTTTCTCAATAGGTCTATTTAGAATTTTACTCCACTTCTTGTGGCTTTCTTATTCAAGCTCTATAAGCTTTCCTTCAAGAAATTTGTAGGCTCTCAACTTGGGTGAGAATTCATTTTTATGGTTCTGCATCATCTCATCAATTTCTTCCTTCTTGGATTCAAAAGGCATGAGGGTAACAAGTACTCTTTCTCTTTTTTCCTTCTCACTCTTCAAAGAAAATGTCCATCTAGCATATAGTCTGTCCAAGAGTTCCCTTGGTACATTATTACCTTCAAATTGAATAGGTACATATTTGAATTTATACATCTTTTCTATGATGGCATCTTCAAATTTGTTCTGATCTTTTGGATCCAGTTTCAGCCATCTTCTAATCTTAGAATCTGTGATAGATCCTGAATTTGCAATAAATTTGCATACCTCATCAATGCTTTCTGGAACCTTAGTCTTTTCTTCTTCTACACCTTGATCTTTCTCCATGTCTTCAATATCCTCTTTGGTTCTGATGAGCCTCCTTATTCTTTTGTTTGGCCCTCTTTTTGGTGTGGCCACTTTTCTCTTATATGTTCTGACTTTTCCTTTCTTCAAAGGTGAAGGACTTGAATCTTTAGATGTTTGGCTTCTTTTTCTAGAAGCAGCTGTGGTTCTTGGTTTCTTTGCCAGTGGAGAAGATGGTAAATCTGACTTTGTGGCCTCAGAGTCATTCTTTTCTTCATCTTCACCGATAAGTAGTTGTCCTTTGGTCTCTTCCTCCTTTTCAGGTTCTTCTTCCTGTTCAGTTTCTTCCTCTATTGCCGATAGTATTTTCTTGAGGTTCTTGACCATTTTGTCTTTTTTCCTAACAATTTTCTTTACAACCAGGCCATATTTGATTCTTGATTTGGCATCCTCATAAGTTCCAAACTTAGGTTGTTTCTTTTCCAAAGGTTCATTCATCAATACATTAATTGCTTTAGATGCTTGATCAATGTTTATCTCATACTCTAATGGTTGTAGCCATGATGTCCTTGGTACAACAAGCTTGATATAAGTGTGGTCTGTATCAACCATGAAATATATTTCATCTTTATAATTTTCATTTTCTCAGGGATTCTTACCCTCTTCTGCATTCGGTCTTTGAATACATTAAAGTATTCATCCATGACTATTTCAAAATTATCTCCCAGTGAGGTTATGTGTTCACTGATTTGCATGGTGACCGGTTTTGTGGAATCCCATTTTATATCTCCTATAGAAGGAAATGTCTCTTGAAAGTAGAAGAAAATGCACATGATAAGTGATCCAAACTTACATGTGTTTGTTTTTTTATTCCTTATAGTCTTCAAATTCTCTTCTAACCAGTTCAGTAGAAGTTAAGATAAATCTAATTGATTTCCCTTCTTCACAATATTGTATGTTGTATCAATTGCACCGGATGATATGTTGTTTGTCCTGCTTGCTTGGAAGAATTTATAACCTATAACACATGGTCCGAACTTAAGTTCATCATCGGTTATAGTAGATACCTTCAGTCCTCTTCCATCCCATGTAGCTTAGTGTTCTTCTCAATCTCAGCCTTGGATGGATTCTTTAATTCTTTTACGTTATCGGTTATAGGGTAACCCGTGACTGCATGGATAACATATTGGGTTATCATCTTCAGTTCATCCAGCCATGATTTGTGATTGTGCATTTGGTTTAGTACTAACTGAATCCACTCAGTTTTGAATGCCTTCTGGAACATTAGGGAATTAGTGATCCCTTTCACCTCTATGTGTTTATGCTCATCTTTTAAAGATCCATCTTCATTGCATAGCTTCTTATAAGCTTGTTCTACCTCTTAGTCGCTGATTTCTGCATTCTTGCAGTGTATGAATGATCACATGTCTTCGACGAGAAAAAACCTAGCTGGTATTTGCAAGAATTCTCCAGCATTGTCAAGTTGTGAAGAAACCTCAGGGTGAATCTTATAGTGTGGTTCCTCACATGTAGAATTCTTGATGAGCTTAAACTCATCGTTCTTGGTGCTCTTTGATTTGACGGTTCTTGAAGTTGTGGCAATTATTCATATTTAGGGCTGTTTGAGAAATGTGCAAAACAAAGTTTTTGGTTATTGTAGAACTTACTGTTTACACCAGTAGTGACTTCTGATCTGCTTTGGAGTGTTGATGATTGATTTGATGTCACTTTGTGATCCTATTGCTATTTGCACAAAAATCATTTTCGTCGCTCTGCTCTGGTCGTGGTGAACAATAAGACCCTTTCATCTCCCTTTTATAGTTGTTTTCCCTAAAAGGTGAGTCATTAATGCTTACCTACTCTTCAGTGTGTGAAGATGAAGTTCATTGTTTAAGACATTAACTTCCCTTCAATGATAGTGTGATGTTTCAGGGTAGTTGTTTAACTCTTAATTTTACTGACGGGTTTCGGTGTTGCAAAAAACTTATTCACTTTGCTTGGTTACCGACAAGGTTCAGTTTACACTAGCCACTTTGCTTTCTTATGTTAAAACCAACTCTTCTTGGTAAGTGTGGGCAGTTTTAACTTTGAGCGTATATCGATGGATTTTGGTATGTATGCCCAATAGCATAGTTTTAACATGTAATACTATGATGCATCTTTACTTATGCTAATTTGGAATTTTATCAACATATTATGGAACTGATGTAAAATACTACATAGTGTAATGCAGTTCCATACTTACTTGTTCTACTTAGGTGGGGGTGGTGATGTCACCAGATCCATTGGATGGGGTGTCACCATTTGTATTGCCTTGTCCAGCTTCATCATTGTTTGAAGCTCTTCTCCACATTTTGTCTCTTTCTCTTCTGATGTCTTCAATGGTGTTTCCATTATGAAATGTGTTGGTCTCTGTCATTTGGTCTCTACAGTATTTCTTGAGATGACCAACTTTATGACAGTGCAAGCATGTCATTCCGGGGTTAGTCCAACCTCTAGACTTTCTAGTCCATTGTCTCATACAGTTTGCAGCAATGTGACCAAATATTCCACATGTTGTATAATTTTTTCAAGTATTGTAATCCCATACATACTGGTTACCGACTCTTTTTAGTTGATAGGGATTTTCTTCACCTTTTGGCTTCCATGCTTGCCTTTTCTTTTTCCAGAATTAGAGTTGTGTGCCCATTAATTTTTCAAGTAGGACAATATTTGTCCATGTTTTTCTTCTTTGGTTGTATCATCTCAAACTTACATTCATATACTTTATGTCCTTTCTTGTTACATTTATAAAAAAATCCTATGTATGAAGATGTAGGTTTAGGAATACCTTTCATTTTGCCTCTACATACATTTGATGTGTGGCCTTGCTTTCCACAGTGATTGCATGTAATCTTTCTTGGTCTTGGATTTGAATAGACATTCTTTGGATCAACTTGATTGGGTGATTCTTCACTCTCAGTAAAGCCTAGACCGGTGTTGGTGCTGACTCTTCATTGTCCTTCAAGAAAATCATCCATTCTTTTATTTCTTTCTTCAGCTTTCTTGATAATTTCATTATGTTGCTGTTGAATTCTTATTTCATGTTTCAATTTTTCATTCTCATCCCTTAGCTCACCGATAGCTTCTATTCTTTCAATGAGTTCAACATTCATTCTATTTGCCTCTTGACTCATAAGAATAATCTAATTTGTAACTTCATGATGATGTTCTATCAATCTTTGTATTTCAGATTCTTTCTCTTGTAGCTTTTCAGTAATTTTCCTTCTATCACCAATAGATAGTGTTCTTTCTTACTCAGCTTGTCTATCATTGTTCATGACATCAATCATTCTTACCATCTGTGTCTCTTGACCTATTTGCAGAGATTTCACTTGACCAGCCAGAATTGATTTCATTTTGGCTTGTGATGCTTTCTTCTGATGTGTTTGATGCTTTGCTTGTAGTTGATTCTGAAGACTCAAAGAAGTCTGGTATCTCTTCCTCATGGTAATTTGTTTCATTACATCGAGATGCCATATTCTTTCTTTCATCTAACAAATGTCTCATATTGATTCTAGCTTCTTTATACTGCTCATAGAAGATCTGAATTTCAAGCTTCTTATTCTCAATATTTTTGTCAAGTCTGTACTTCTCCATTGTATGATATTTTCTCTTAAGCATTTAATCTTTTCCAAAGAAGAGACTTAGCTCTGATACCAATTATTGGAATTAATGGGAAGTGTGTACTGAGAGGGGACGAGTGAATCAGTACCTCTAAAACTTTTTTATCCTTTAATAAATTAACCTTTGTATAATCAATTGTTTTATCTGACCATCTGATCTATAATATCTTGATGTAAGATATATCAATTTATAAACTTAAAATACATGTGAACATTCATAGAAACATTCATGAAAGTAATTTACACATAACACAAGATATGATATTGCAAAAAAATCCTGTGAGGAAGTAAAAATTTCGCTGGGGATGGCACCCACAAAATCTTCACTATCTGCAGATTGGAGGGGTCGGTTAAGGCTTACAATTTGATCACTTCTGATGATCTACCCTGTTAAGAGTATCGGTGGAGACCTGTTAAAGTATACTTGGTTAAGAGCTTTAGAAACACTGCAATCTCCTATTGCTGATATAGATCCATTTAAGTTTACATGAATAATATTATCACCTAATGTGATTGAATAATACCATTGATTCTCGGTAGCCTCTGTTCTTGGTTCTTGCTAACCAAATTCACCTTTTGTTGTTCTGGTTCTTGAAACTTTCAATCTGATCCATAGATGTGCTCGTAGGCTTCATTCATCCTCTCTTCTATATTCTCACATGTATAATGAATGATTTCATCATCTATTTATAAGATGCATTGACATCATCAAGTTTCACGAAAAATAATGTTAACTCTAAGATCAGGTTTACAACTTTTTAGCTTGATCCTCCTAGTCTATGTGTTTTAAATCAGTTAGACTAATTAAAGCACTTGGGTAAAAGCACAATAATCTGTCACCTTTTAGGCTAACTTATTAGCACAGTTGAATTTTAGTATTTCTAACTAAAAATTAATTTTGGTCAAGCATATATTCTAGTTAGATTCATTCTAGCTAAGTTAGATAAGTTCTTTAACTTTTCCAATTGGAAATGTCTATTAAATGTATGTTTTATACCACTTTGAGTCCAATTATCATAGAAATAAAATTATTTAAAAAAAAGTGACGTTTCAATAACTCCTAGTCTTTTTAATGATATTTTTAAAAAAATACAAAAATACCCTTTTGTAGAGATCAGAGTCAAGAATATCCTCATATAGATTTTATAGTATTTTAATTAGACATAGTCTATTTTAATTAAAAAATATTGAAAGTAGGTATTTTAATAGTCAAATAGTCATTGATTCGAAAAATATTAAAAAAATGATAAATCAATTCAAAAAAAATTTAAAATCATAGAAAACACTAGACAATAGAGTCATATTCAATAATATGTAATTTATTTGGTTTTTGGTATAGTTTTGATAGGGGAAAAGTGGCGGGAGACAAAAACTGTTGATTTCAGGTAAGTTCGACTTTGAAACTTATAATGAGAAAATAATAGATATAAAATACTTATTTCTTGTTTTTTGCACTAGCTATACATGTCAACTAAAACATATTCTGAAATTGGAGGAAAAAACAATGTTTTACTTATAATGATTTGGCGGAAAGTAAACTCCTTGATTTACAGTATTTTTCAGGAAATGAAAAATAGACCTAAAAATTTCAAAAAACATATTAATTTTGGTTCAATTTTTTTTTATAAAAAATATAGGCATATAATTCATCCTATTTCACACATTTCTTTAGTTTACATCATCTCCAAATTCTCAACATATATGTGACTTTTATGCCCTTGAAGTTTTATAGTTTTGGTGTTGTTAACCTTTTCCTTTGTAAAAGGGTGACAGATTATTGTGCTTTTACCCACTTACATTCATGTTTCTTGTCCCTAAAGAAATGGTTTTAAAAACAAATCAAGATTCTATAAATAGAATAAGACTATTTTATCTGATGTGGAGGTCATATCCATTTTTTGTGGGCTGCAACTGACTTTTGGTTTCTATCAGTTACGCTCTGAAGTTAGTTGACTATATTTTGGTTTCCTTGCTTGAATTGTTCTCTCGGTTGCTCTTTAACTGTCTCTCGGTTCGCACTATATCCTGCATGTCGGGTTCCTCTTTATCCTTATGGCTTTGCATTTTTGGTGTACACACAAAATTGTGTCGTCGGTTTTCTTTGTACTTAGCCATTTTTGGTGATCTCCTGTATCTTCATTTTCGATTATCTCTTTATCCTGTCTTTCAGTGTATGCTTACCGAAAGTGTTATTTGCATACTAATGAAAAATTAATTTCATCACCATATGTGTTGACTTTCGTAGGATGAGAGATAAAAATGTAGTGTGGAACAACCTGTGGCTCTAATAGGGAGGTCTTAGAAACACTTTTTGCTGCAAATGATAAAGATGTTATATTCATATTTAAATGATATGTGCTCTCCCGCTTCTGAAAAGGGTGACATGAAATAGGGAAATAGAGGATCACATAGTAAATATTTTTTTTAGAGAAGCCCAAATGATTTACCTCGCCTTGTGAGTCGTTACATCCAACCCCACCATTACACAAACTCGGTAGTTTAATGATATAATTGTAATCATAAGAATGCATTTCTTCTATGAGATTTGTAATTAAAGATTCTTAAATCTCACTATTAAATTATATTATATTGTCCTGTCAATCTAGCTAGCGTTGGAATACCAACACTTTCTTTTTACTTACACTATTACTTTCGTTAGGCTCCTATAGGGGTTGCTGCCATTGTAGGGTTACGCCTCTCGACGTAATTATATATTAAAGTT
>MU224851.1:378471-403052 GCA_018584345.1 Thuja plicata | reverse complement strand
TCATTTCATGTTTTAAAGTTAGATTGTATGTTTTTTCTCATTTTTAGTTTAAATTCGAATCAAATCCTTCATACTAGGACAGTATTGGTCACTGATTTGGAGCATATTCTGAGGGCTAGATATGCAACTGATTACACTCTTTCTATTTAGAAGGCAATAGGTCGATATTAGTGGTTTTTAGTATTTTTAACTAACCTTTCAAGCTAATGCAATGACCTATTGAGTGTTTGTGTCATTTTCAACAGGTACCCATTTACACACACAGCGGATCTACAACCAATTGAATGTGGAAATCCTTGAGCACACCAATCACTTTGACCTCGGTCTTATCTAGTTGTATGACCACTCTGTTCATTACTTGGGGCACCATCCCCAACTTTTGGCAAATTGATAGGGGCATGACGTTGCATGAAGATCCCGAATCAATCAGGCAATTGTGTAGGTTCTTTCCAAACATCTATAAACTGAGTAAGAACGGTGAGACCTCCATCTTATCTTGTACATTGCGGGGAAAGCCTCAGATGTATGTATATTGGACGTAGGTATCTTCATACTATTGGTTGATAGAATGGACTATGAATGGTCTAGAGATTTTAAAAGGGCCTCCTTCTGGGATGGGCAACCTTGCAGCAATTCGAACATAGATATGTTCATTTTAGTTATCTTTAGTTCATCAATCATGCTAAACTTGTCTCTTGACCAAGCCGCACCTCTGTAGCCAGCATATGTGCTTGATGTAGGGGTGTGGGAGTTTTCAGACTTTTAGGACACATGGGGTTGTTACTAGCCCATGGATTCGGTGGGGTTGGTTGTTTGCCTGGATGTATACCATCAGTGAGAGGTTCCTTCCTACTTCGAAGGTTTTACAAGTTTCATTGATCATTCTAGAAGGCATTTACTTCAGAGTATTCAGGCTCATTCTCCCTTTGGAAGGGGAAAACAAACTCATCTTCTCCCACAAAGGCATCTGAGTCTCCCCCCTTTCCAGACTCATATGAATCAAACATCATGGCATTAAATTGCATGGGGGCTCCTCTCAATTTTGGATGCAGTGATCATGGGAACTATTTCCATACCCATCATTGCCTTGGCGTGGATTTGGAGCCCTGACAAAATTAGCCTCTAAAGCCTCATAAGTGTTGGCATTGTCTTCTGGGATGCTATCATTATTAGGTCTAGTGTTCCATGGCCTATTTGGGCTTTGCTTCCCAAATGGTTTCTCTTGTGTGTTATTGTTGTTATATGTATTGAAATTCTGGCTTGGATTCTGAGGATATGTATTCAAACCAGCAGGTGTTCGTTGGTACCCACCTTGGTTTTGGGATGGATTTAAATTCATCCAAGTGAGCTCATTGGTGAGTTGTGATAAGGTCTTCTTCATGACGTCCAGCTCAGAGGCCATGAGAGTATCAGGCTCCGCTTGGGGTATAATTCTCTGCTCTACAAATGTTGTTTCCCTCCTTTCCAGACTCATATGAATCGAACATCATGGCATTAAATTGCACAGGGGCTCCTCTCAATTCCAGATGCAGTGATCATGGGAACTATTTCCATACCCATCATTGCCTTGGCGTGGATTTGGAGCCCCGACAAAATTAGCCTCTAAAGCCTCATAGGTGTCGATGTTGTCTTCTAGGATGCTGTCATTATTAGGTCTAGTGTTACATGGCCTATTTGGCCTTTGCTTCCCAAACGGTTTCTCTTGCGTGTTGTTGTTGTATGTATTGAAATTCTAGCTTGGATTCTGAGGATATGTATTTGAACCAGCAGGTGTTCATTGGTATCCACCTTGGTTTTGGGATGGATTTAAATTCATCCGAGTGAGCTCATTGATGAGTTGTGATAAGGTCTTCTTCATGATGTCCAACTCAGAGGCCATGAGAGTATCAGGCTCCGCTTGGGGTATAATTCTCTGCTCTACAAATGTTGTTTTATGAGCCTCATAACCCGAATAAGTAATAGATGGGGGTACGGTTGTGAATGGTTGTGCTAGAATGGGATTCAACTTAGGTGTGTGAGTGGCTGGAGCTTGATTACTTGCTACAAATGTATGTGGGACAACAAGGTTACTCATGGTAGGTACTGCTGCATAGCTTCCTTCTTGTGGGTCCATCTACTAGGTGAATATGATGGCTTTGTTGTACACTTTTTCCATTGTATCTCTATCTTCTGGGGGGGGTCTTCTTAGAAAGATTGAGGTGAAAGGGTCCAAAGCTTTGAGGTAAACTTGTATGACAGCCTCATTTGGTATGGTGTAAGGTGCTTCCAACTTTTGGTGCATTTTGTGAAAATGATGGTTAAACATAGCAATGGGCTCCTTAGGATCTTTCCTCATTGTAATGAACTGGTGATGCATCATAGCGGGGTCCACATACAACTTGAATTGATTAAGGAATTTGGTTTCAAATTCATTCCATGCATAGATAGACCCTTGTGGCAAGTTCAGGTACCAATTGTATGCAAAATCTACCAAAGTGCATGGGAATAGATGGCAAACAAAGTCTTGGTGGGAAATCTCCTTATGATTACAAATATCTTTGAAGCCGCGGATGTACTCTTCTGCTGTTCTTGATTCACCATATATGAATCGTGTGCAAAAATTCTCTGGATTTTTGGGTAACTCATGGAGCTTCCAAAAAAATTTAAAGGTGAGCTTGTTGCATTAGCAAAAAATGCCATCAGACGATGTTGTTGCAAATTCTGATTTTGCACATTCTGATTTTGGTCTATGGTTGTGATGATAGTCAGGGCAGAAATATGTGATTTTTGTCCAAGAGGATTTTGGGACTCGGTAAGGTGGTGAGAAGATTTCTCTTTGGTCTTTCCTTTTCTGCTACGAGCTCTATGATGGTGAGTGAGTTAAAGGAACTCGCCTCTCTTCAGAGATGATCTTAGCACTCACTCGAATCTCTCTAGAGAGAAAGATCCAATGTTATCTAGCTTTTCAGTCTTGAGGCCCTCCTAGCGCCACTTATTTTGAGCGTTGTTTTGACACAAGCCAACTTGCTAGGATTTCAAGATTTGATTTCCTCTCTTGAAAGGATAATAGAGTTATTCCCAAGGTTCTCTAGGGTCGGATCACAACCTACTTGGTTACTCAGTTGAAGATAAATATCATTGTTCATGAGGAGGCCTTTGCTGGTACGTTCAAGACATAAAAATGCAAAACACTTTAGTCCTTTTTGGTATTTTCCATTTTAACATAAATGGGTGTTGTAAATAAAATGCAATTTTGTATTTTCCAAGATGTTGATTTTTTAGAATTGAAGACATGATGTAATAGAGAATAGAGTAACAAGAAATGAAATAAATGGCTGAAAATGAAATCCTACGGACATAAACCATTTTAAACTCTTCCTTGCAAATTGAATGATGGGGAGATTTGGAACAAACACACGAAGCATAAATCAGACAAAGTCACAATTCACTACCCCATGGATGCAAGCGTTTGGAGAGAAGATGTATTCACTCATGCAAGATATTCAAAATTTATCAAATCGTGAAGCCACCAAGATGTGTGCACCCACGAGATCGATTTATCATTAATCCCAAAGATGATCTCTTCCACGCATTCGTCACAACAAGGTAAGCAAACAACAACAAACTCCAACTAAAGAAACACGAATTCAAAGCCCAATAAACAATAGGCTCTTTGAAAATATTGAATAATGCAAGCATACATTCAATAATTTCTCATAGGTAGTAGTAATTCACACACCACAAATGAAGCACCAAATGTAGATCTTTATTGCATTAAGAATTTGATCCTTTAAATTGATTTGTGATTACAATATATAGAGTTTTTGATCTATAACTCTGAATTTTGAAATTAGGGCATCAGAGAGTCCAAATTAATGAACATAAGCTAAAACTAAAACTTTGCTGAAGGGAAACTACTGCTAACTAATACTAGATAACTTGCATGTATTCTTAAATCCATTTACAATTAGTTTTCCCATGCGAGGAGGGTCAAACTCGCGAAGAAGAGAAAGAGAAAAGAAGGTGGGTTTCTTTTGAGAACTCAAAGTCTTCTTCTTGATTTTTGGAGTTCTTCTTGGAATATTCATTTGGAGGCTCTTCTTATGGTGGGGACTAATAGGGGACCCTTAGTCCCTCCAAAATTAACTCAGGTTAACCATCAATCTGATATGGAGTTCAACTAGTGTGCAAAAATGTGATCTCGCTGGAAACACCCAAATTTTTAGACCCCGACCTCTACTCTGAAACTTTTTAGTGCCCCAAAACTTCTAAGTGTTAAAACCAAAATTTGGAGGAGTATGAAGTTCAGACTTGTCAAAGGCCGAAAGGCCAAAATATTTGGGAGGTTGAAAAGGCCGAAGAACTTGGAAGGCTGAAAGGTCAAAAAACTAGAAGGTCGAAAGGCCAAACTTACCTTGGGAGAAAATTGGCTAAGTGTGAAAATTGTCCTGCTAACTTGTTGAGTGGACTTTGTGGTTTCAGTCAAGAAAGCCCTATGGATAGGCTACTCTGAGCCTATGCACTATCTCCTAAACTTCTTCATAATTGATCTCTTTTCTCTTCACCTTGGTGACCCTTCATTCTTGCTTCTCTCTGAAGATACTCAATTCAGAAGTGAAGAACTTGACCTCTTCTTCGTGTTCAGACATTCTCTGCATTTCTTCTTTTAAATAGAACATCTAGTGTAAGGCCTCCTTGGTGCTAACACCTACTAGAATATCCCTGAATTCCTAAACCACTTCCTTCGACGACTGTAGGGAAAGTTTGTCTTGGTCTCTATATAAGTCGAGGCCAATCCTTGTAAAAAAGACATCCATCTCTTTTATCCATTCTATGACTTCCTCATGCTTTCCTGTTATGGAGGTAGGATACCTTTCGTAGACCTTGATTGTCTTGGCTATTCGCTTGATCCATTCCTTAAAGTTTTCTAGTTCGTCTCCCTCGTATATTTTGACTAGAATTTGGAAATGTTGTTTTTGGATTACTTCAAAGTCTCAGAGATTTCAATGTGTTTGTTCCCAACCTTTGAAGCTGGGGGATTCCCCTTGTATTGGTATTTCATTAGAGACGTTGTCTTTTGTTCAGGCATCCTTGCAAGGAGAATGCAAGTATCAGTATTTTATTGAAGAGGAAACTAAAAGAAAACTGATTAATTTAAGAAAATAGAGGTAAAAAAATCTCTAAGTAGCCAGAAATGCAGATTTCACACTTTCGACCCTTTTGGGGTTTGGGGTGCTGAAAACTGGTTCAGAGTTTGAAAAGGCGGAAAGTGCAAAAAACTAGTCATTGATGAGCAAGCTTTGTCAGGGCTTTCGGCATGCAAAAGTCTAAAAAATTTTGCGGACGCCGAAAGTCCAAACTAGGTCATGAACTATGAAAGGCCAAAATCTTGTTAAGGTGGACAACACTTTTGGTGATTCAGACTTATCGACATTTTAGACCTTTTGGAGGTTTGAAAGGCCAAAAAGGTTGAACCTCCAAGGGACACTTGGACAACAGACCAGACCTGGTTTTCAGCCTTTCAGAGGCTAAAAACTTGCGACAAAGGTCACGACAAAAAATATAAAAAACCCTAACTTAGAAAACAAGAAAAGACCATACTTGACCCGACAAGGAGGGAATTCCCTGCCAAGTTGAAGGCACAAAAATATCCCTAGGAGACCAGGGGGAGGGGAAGTCAGAATGCACTGGACTGGACAAGCACCAAGTGCAAAAACCCTAAACCTAGACCAAGAAGAGAGAAAATACCACTAAGCATCAAGGAAGGAACCTACCTCATAGGAGCTAGGAGCAAAGGAGGAAGACACAACGAAGCTTGAAGATGTGGGGCAATCAATAACAAGGAGCGAGGGTTAAATTTTGTGAAGTCACGAGCTCTTGAGATGTCAGAGATGAAATAAAGTGAAGTGACTTCTATTAGGGCCTTTTGCCAATTTATAACTTGTGGGTGGTACGTGAGCACTTTCAGTGTTTCATGGTTTGAAACACCGAAAGTTCAGAGGTAGACACCTTCGGACTTTTGGTGTTTTTGAAGGCTGAAACACCAAAAGGGCCAAATTTTAGCCTTTCAGCCATTTTGGTATTTCAAAGGAATTTGGTCCTCTGAAAGGCCAAAAGGGTCAAAAGATCAAAAAATGTGTCTTATTTTTGTTTAATAAGCTGACAATCTTTCAATGAGACTGACATGTTGGGGACTGAGAAGGGGGCAGACATGAAAAGGCCAAAAAGACAAAAGAAGGGGGTCCCCATGGTCCGAGGACCAAAAAAAATGAGATGTGTGTTGTGAACCCACAACACTTCTATATGTCCAGACTGAATTATCAACTTGTAGAACTCCTCAGTATACTCTTCTACTGTCATCTCTTTTTGTTTGAGATTTTGTAATTTCTTAAACAAATCAAGTTCATAGTCAGTAGGAATGAACTTTTCCTTTAGCTTTTCCACCATCGACCTCCACCAATTGATCTTCATCTCACCTTCTTCTTCTTAGTCTCTCTACAATTCTTTCCACCATGTAGTAACATGTACTTTCAACTTAGTCTGTGCCAACTTTACTCTAAGCGGGTCTTCAATGTCTTCCAGCTCAAAGTAGTCTTCCAATTCACCGATCCAATTAATCAGATCCTCGAGCTTCAATGTACCTGAGAAATCAGACACCTCCATTCGACAACTTGTACTCAACTGAGCTTCAGATCTCTACAAGTGACCATATCTGCCTCCTCCAAATCTTGCCATCCGATCAGTTCTGTCATCTCCACTAGATCCAGCAGTTTCAAAATCTTCAGCAGCTTCTTCATAACCATCATCTGTTCTAGGACCTCTTTGTAATCCAACATTTCTGATACCTTCTATGATTTCATTCTTCATTTCTGCCATCTCAGATCTAAATCTTTCTGTTATTCTCACTTCCACCTCCTCGAAAAGATCTGCAATTGCTTTAGTGTCCAATCTTCTCGGAGGCATCTCTCTATATTTTCAAAAACCCTAAGTTCCATAAGCAACAAACCAGATCAACCTTCACTTTGATACCACTTGATGCAGTTAAGGTTGGAGGATCCAATAAAGGATTGTCCAAACTTGCTGCCAACAATAAAGACACACAGCAGAAACTCAACAACACAAAGATATAGCAGCTTATATCAATTTTTATTCATTTCAAATTCAATTACATGCAACATGTTAGGATGTAAGGCCTTCCTAGTTACAACCAAATACAAAGATACAATTCAAGATCAACTACAGATCTTCTGCAAACATGCAACTCCCGATCCAGATTTTCATATCTAACACTTCAATCTGCCCTCTCATCTCATCTCAAACTAAGAACAAAATAATAATTAAATACAAAAGCAACCAATTAGGTTGGCCAACAAAAAAAACATTGGAGAAACCCCAGACCTAAATTTAGGTCCACACAAACCCCAATGAGAGATCCACCATTAATGACACAATCAAAATTAAATGCAGAAGTCAGCCACCAGATCTAACTCCAAAATAAACAGCTCGGGAAAAGGATGACTGAGCAACAGAGTGACTCGGGAAAGGAACACCCCAAGCAACAAGAAACAAACCTGAGCGTCACAAGAGAAACCTGAGCAACAAAAAATGAACAAGCATGCTCGAGCGACAGACCCAAGCAACAAAACAAGCATGCCCAAGAAACAGACCCGAGCGACAAAAGTTCTCCGAGCAGCCTCCAAACAAGCTAAAGAAATAAAAGCAACATATTTTTGGTTGAGAAGGATTTCCAAGGATCCTAAGATGCTCCTACATCACATTAGAACACCATCATCAAAATATCATAGGATGTAAGATGGGTTGTCTTAAGTTTGATAATTGCATTTGAAGGTCCACATTTCATAACTTACTAAGATTGAAGTCTTGGTTACTAAGTTGTTTCTCACATCTAGGTTAAAGGAGTTGACATAACCAATGATTTGGTGCTTACATTTACAACAGAGGCTTGGTGCCTCTAGTAGGATGGTGTTTTCTTCGTGTTCGTAAGGGACTCATTATTATTGATGTTGGATTCGGGCAGTATATCCAAGCAGTTGTCTGTCACCATGGTTTTTATCATCTTGGGTTTCCACATATATTTGGTGTTCTTGTGTTCTTATGCATGTTTGTTTGTCACTCAATTGTTGCATCTTATTAAATTTCCTAGAGTTGCATTACGGTCCTAAGGCTTAAGCTTAGATAAATTCATTAATGTTGAATTAATTTGGAAATTGCATATACTAATGCACCCCCACCCCTCTATATATTATATGCCTTACATAAATACCAATCGATCTTCATTGGATTAGCAAAAAAAAAAACATCATTAGGGTGGTGATTGATTCCTAAAATGATGACAAATGTAGCTAAGTAGAGTTTGATTTCTACCATTGTATCCTCTTTTTCTTCAATGTGTAGGGTAGTTTTGAACTATCCATATTTTTGTTGGAAATCTTATGACTAAGAGGGAGGGGGGTGAATTAGTACAAATAGGTAATGAAAAAATTCAACCACTGAGATGAATAATTGCACTATTAACTTTCAAACCATAGAGAATATAACTGAAGTAAACAAATAAAAGTAAATAATATAAAGAATCCACAATATCAACACTCATAACACATATATTTTATCATGGAAAACCTTGTAAGAGGGAAAAAAATGATGATGGGGATGACACCCACAAGCCCACTACTGTAGTAAATGAGTTTGCCCTATTAGGAGCTGTAAATACCCTTTCTTAGGGTTCACCTTGTTAAGGGATTTAACCCTGTTGCAACTGTTAGGGAACAACAAGATATGTTGATATGTAGAATGGTGCTAATTACCTATTAGATCCTTTCTACTCCTTTCCTTCTTGACATTGTATTTATCTCTTATCCTTCAATTCATGATCGCCCAATCTAAAAATACAATTGCAACCCTAAATCAAATGATTTAGTGCTCTTTACATAGATTGTCATTAGGTCACACAAGACCTAGAAATTTCCACCACAGTAGGCTCAAAAGATTAGCCAACCTCCTCGAAATAAGCATCAACAAAATCCAATATGTCATCCTCAAGTGTATTACCAATATTCAGAACTAATATGTCGGCCTTACATCCACCGCCTTAATCAAATTAATATGAAACTCTGATCGGTGATCAGATAGGTAAACTGTCTTCTCACTCAAAACATAATTCATTCAAAATTTGATATAAATTGTTGCGATTGGAATCATGGATTCCACTTACCATATACAAACTATAGAGATAATCGCAACACCTAAATATTTTCTTAACTTGACCACTACCACATTATGTGTCTTATACTGTTCTTCCTGAACACCAATCAACATACATAGTTAATCTTCCCTTTATTGATCATGTATAGTTCTTACCGATATGTGTAATCATGATTATAATTAAATACATTTCCATCAATGAAAACCAATTATGCATCTACTCATGACCTCTCTTCATATCTCCTCCAAAACTACCATAATGCCAACAATATTCCCCTTTGGAATTGATGGCAAAACATGTTGATTTACATAACTCTGTTTAACTTATACTCACCCTTTATCTACACATCCTCTCTCTTTCTCTTTCTCTTTCTCTTCTCGTTCTCCCCCCTTTTGTCAACAATGTCAAAGAATCATATATCAAAGTTATATTCTGTTAAAGACATCCTTGAAGTTTGTCTTTACAGTCTCCAATGTCTTCTCCCATGGCTTTTGTAAGTGCTCCACAGACAAAATTTTCCAATGAATTACCAATGCTAATCCTTCCAAATCACTCAAAGTACTCACCGCTGGTAGACTAAGTGCGTTCTCTACATTTTTCACATACTTTTGCATAACATCTATAGTGGGGGCCAAATAGGTTTGCATCTCCATAAGTGTAATAATTCTTTTATCTTGTTCAGTTTGCAATTGCCTCGCTATGTGAGTAATCAGTTTGACCTTACCACTATATTCTAATGTTGAACTAGTAATGGGATCAAACTTTTCAATCAAAGCACTACTCTCTAGTTGAGAATCATCTCTCTTATTCTCTAGGTCTTTTGTGAAAGTTGTAAACTTGGAAACTTTTACAAGTATTTGTCCCATCTCCTATATGATTTCCTTCACTTTATTCACTTGAACTATAAGTGACTCTGTATCTACTAAAATAATTTCTCTTAAATCACCAGCTCGTATCTTCTCATATTCTTTCATAGCCAACTTAACTGGTGCATTCTCCATGTCAGGTACTTGATTAGAAACAACCTTGACCAATATACCCAATTGATCAATTGGATTATCTTGTTTGTCATATCCCACATTGGGTACTAAATTCCTACTGATGTTTTTGGCCTCTTTTAGTATTCTTATCTTCTTTTTCTTTCCCTTAGATTTATCCCTTTCTTCTTTATCCTTAAGCTTATCAGACATTTACAATAGCTCCTTTAGATTCATCTGAGTAATATCAATAGCTGTTTGCATTTCTTCATCTTCAGGCTCTCCTTTATCTTCATCCTCAAAACTAGTTGAATACTTTGTTTTTCTCTTCTTCATTGTGCTACCTTCATCGGTTAGATCTAGCTTCCTCTTCACTGAAAGTATTTAATTAGCATCCTTAAGTCCTTCACCTTTTTGTTATGCAACTTCCTCAACAATCTTCTCTTTAGGTGCTTCAACATCAGTTTGAGTATCAATATTATGTACCTACTCTGGGATATCAGAGATAATATTATCTATGACATCATTAATCTCTTCATTTTTTTTTGTCTCTTGTGCTTTTTATTTATCTTCTACCGATTTGTCTTTAGTTGCAGTCTAAGACTTTACTAACTTTATGTTGGAAAAATGGTTAGCACTCCCCTCGAGATTCATGACAAGGGACTAACCGCCTCTTGTGGATTCTATAAGTCTTTTGGTTATATCGGGCATTGAAAGGTCAATATTTTGGTGCAACAACAACCACACTTGTAACAAGTGGTATCAGAGATTGATCACAGGTTCAAATCCCCTTGGGTAACACTAAGGGGGAGATTGTTGGCAAAATTTTGATCAGTGCTCCACTCATGATTCATGACAAGGGACTAACTGCCTCCTGTGGATTCTATAAGTCTTGTGGTTGTATTGGGCATTGAAAGGTCAATTTGTTTGGTGCAAATAAAACCACACTTGTAACACTTTATCCATAAATCCAATGTCTCATCTCTTACTGATTGAGTTTCACCAATGAGAATTCTTGTAACTCTGTCCCTTGTCTTAAATTATCCTCTCCTTGGTTCAACCATCAACTTTACCTCTTATGTAGTTAATTCAGGTTGCAAAAGTGCAAGTTCTTGTTCCATCATTACTCTATCAATCTTCAAATCTTCTCTCCATCTTTTGTCAACTAGCTTGTACAGTTCCTTAGGTATAGCCTTGAACAGTTCACTTGGTGCTTTGCAAAAAGTATGTAGACTTTCTAAAACTGCATCTTCTATCTTTGTTTTCTCTTCATTTTCAAATTTGTCAAAGTGAGTCCACACTCCTTTCATTCTTCCACATTCCTTAATATCTTTAACAACACTGTCAAGAATAACAATATTATCAGTTTTCTTAGTAGGCTTTCCTACTATAGTAGACTTCTTCCCACTAGCTCTCAATTCCTTTTGTTCCTTCTCAGAATCTGTTTCAACTTCTTCTTCAGCCTTTCCCTTACCTCATTTCTTACCCTTTGACCATTTATAACATGATGTTATCTCTTTCTTTCTTTTGTAGGTTTTATGAATAGTCATAGGTGACTCCTTTTCTGATTTAGTCATAATAGAGTAGCAGAAGTAGATTTAGTTTGTTTCAATACTAAACTCCTAGTGACTCTCTGAGGTGCAATCTCTTCAAATTCAACTTTTGTATCCTTGGCTCCCGCAACAACATATGTGCCAACCTCCTTACCCTCCATTTTTCTTTCTAAGTTTTATCATCATTTTTGGTATTATGCCACTCAATTTGGCTAGATTATCAACTTGTTTCCTAATATTTCTTTGGATTACAAGTGCTCTCAATTCACTATGAATTTTCAATGATGACTCTTCATAGGTTCCAAACCTAGGTGTTGAAGTATCAATTGGTTTTGACAATAGAATATCAACATGAATATTGACTAAATCACCATCAACTTCATAACCAATAGGTGGTATCCAACATGTACTAGGTTGCACTACTTGCAACGTACAAGTATATGTATCTACTAGAAAATATATATCATCTTTATACTTTTCAATGATACCGGTTGGGATTTTGTCTCTTAAGTGCATTTTCCCTTGAAAATATTTAAATAACCCCACACAACCTTGTTAAAATTGTTTCCTAAAGTCCTGATACATTTCTTAATCTACATTACTATCGGTCTATCCTATGACCAAGTAATAGGACCTATTCCAGGAAAATGATTCTACAAGTGAAATGACGTACATACCAGGAGTGATCAATATTTGAATGACTGCTTCTTATGTTTCTTGATCTTCTCCATGTTCACAAAGAATTGACTCCTCAACATCTCATAAAGATCATATTTTGCATCTTCCTTGACCATTCAATATGTAGCATGAATAGTTCCACCAGGTACATTGTTCAACCGACTAGATTGATATCCTTTGTATCCTATCACCATTGAAGAAAATTTCACTTCCTTATCTAATATATCCTTGATATTCATGGCTTGATGATCTTGTTTGTATTTGGTCAAGCGAGTAACCAAATTTGCAACAATAGTCCATAGATTTGGTGCCTCACCAATCACAGAAAATCTAGTAACTTTGTTGATTAAAACCTTTGTAATCTTGTGTGGCTTATCCAGCCAAATGAATTGATCATGAAATTTTCTCAATACATGTCTTATCCATTCTGGATTAAAATCATCAGGTATCTCAGCCACATAAGTGAAACCTTCGTTCATCAGATGCATATGCTCCTTCTTTAATCTGTGGTCATTACACAGTTTAAGAAACGCGGTGTAGATATCATCAACTCTAAGTTCTTCCATCTTGCAGCGGATGAAAGAACGAATGCCTTCTGTCAATAATACACCATAGGGCACCCATTGGATCATTCTCATTTGCCTTCATCAAGTGTAAATTGAATACACGTCTTGGATCATCAATGATGTCGACCAAAACTAGAGTATCCATAATGTCAACAATTAGCAGCAAAAATGATTACTATAAAGATCTTTGCAACACAAGTGATAACCTTGACTTCACCGATTAGTGTCCTTCGACAACCGATTGAATTTCCTGCTCAAAATCGCAACCCACAAATACAAATAAATCTCGCTAAGGAATGTAAACAAATGCTCTTCAGTAAACCTTGATAGAATGTAAAGTGACAAATGAGTTTACTTTCTCATCTTTATAATGCTTGTGAATGTAGTCGTTAAACACAACGGTCAAAATACACTTTGCACCGACCACAACCGTTAAAACATAAAAATCATTATACACATGCACAAAAAGATTTTATCTTCACTAACAATCATTAACTCACAAATATACATCTCAAAATGCATATGAATCTTACCACTCATGAATTTTGGGGATCAATAAATGATTTGACTATAAGTGCTCCCCTAAGAAAATAATGTGCTTAGTTCACTGATGGATTCTCCACATTTCATGAACTTGTGGAGTTCTCAGTCGACTCTGAAAAATTTAATTCTCCTTTCCTCACCCATGTCTTCTTCATATCATTTCTGACTTCATCAACATTAATAGTTTCCTTTCCTTTAGCATTTTCAACATTGTTCACCGGTTGACCTGTGGTATAATTTCTTGCTCTGCATGATCTAGCAATATGACCAACTTTGTTACAGACATAACATACCATATCTGTTGGATTCCAGGGTCCATCATTTCCTCTAGTTGACCTTAATCCAGAATTCATAGCCACATGTCCATAGTTGTGATAATTAGAACATGTAACATATGACAATTTACCTTGATTGATAGGTTTCTGACTGTTGTAATCATATGACCACTGCTGTTGATTCTTTCCCTACACTCATTAGCCCTATGTCCAAACTTTTTACAATAATAATGAACTTCGTGAAATGCATTGGATCTAGCTTTGTAGTTATCAGTTCTACCATAGGAATTTTGTGATATAGCTGTAGAACCTTTGAGTCTAACATTTAGACCAATAGGTTTAAACCAACATACAATAGCAATATGACCTTCCTTATGACAATTAAAACATGCTGGTTTATACCTTCTCTTGTAAGTGTTATTTTCTCACCTTGGGTGTTGGTTTTCCTTTTGCATTGATGTCCTTAGTGCCAGATGATTCACCAGTTTCAAAGTTTGAAAATACTAAACCTTGTTTCTCTCCATTCATCCTCTATCTTCCAAGTTGTTCATCAAGTTTAGTAGAACTCTTTCAGAATTTGTCCTACAAATCATTTGCAACCTTCAACTCTTCTTTTAGCTTTTCATTATCTTTCCTTATTCCCTCATTCTCTCTTTCAATATCATATTTTTCTTCATTTGTGTCATGTAAGTGTTCCTGTAATATAGAAACCTCTAGCTTCGATTTGTATAGTTGCTCCAACTTCTCTTCTAGGGTTTCATATTTAGACTTTAGGGCATTTTCAATAAATTTCTTAGCATCCTCAACAAATCTTCTTCCTTCAAGTTCTTCAACCATCCTAACTGACTGACTTTCAAGCTCTCTTTTCAAATTTTCCACTTCTCTTTTGAGTCGACTATTTTTATCCATCAGATCTGCAAGTGCTTCCTCAGATTCTTCAAACAAACTACCTTCAGACAGTTGTCCAATGTAGTCTTGACTTTCACTCAATTGCTCAACACGCTCTCTTCTCTTAGCAAGGGAATGCCTCAACTTTTCCTTCAGTTCATTGGTAACTTTGCTTGCATCCTCAAGATGCTTTTCATACTTGTATCTATCCATGTTGAATTATAGGGATCTTTTCCTGAAGTGATTAGGCTTAAATATCAAGAAGACTGAAGCTCTGATACCAATTTTTGGAAATATTATGATTGAGGGCTGGGGGGGGGGGGGGGGGANTGAATTAGTACAAATAGGTAATGAACGAATTCAACCACCGAGATGAATAACTGCACTATTAACATCCAAACCACAAAGCATATAACTTAAGTAAAAAAATAATAGTAAACAATATAAAGCATCCACAATCTCAACACTCATAATACACATATTTTATTGTGGAAACCCTTGTAATATGGAAAAAACCGTGTAGCGGGGATGACACCCACAAGCCCACTACTGCAGTAAATAAGTTTGCCTTGTTAGGAGCTACAAATACCCTTTCTAAGGGTTCACCCTGTTAGGAGTGATTAGTACATTGTTAGGAGTAAAAAAAGATTAGCTATGATCTATCTCGCTAGAGGATTTCAAACCTCAATAAAAAAGTTACCCTATTAAATGATTTCTAAATAAGAACATGTTAAAGTTCATCCGCTTAAGGGATTTAACCCTACTGCAACTATTAGGGAACAACAAGATACGTTGATCTGTAGAATGGCACTAATTGCCTATCAGATCCTTTCTGCTCCTTTCCTATCTAATGCTATACCGATCTCTGTTCCTTCAATTCATGATCGCCCAATCTAAAAATACTATCGCAACCCTAAATCAAATGATTTAGTGCTCTTTAAATAGACTGCCATTAGGTCACACAAGACCTAGAACTTTCCACCACAGTCGGCTCAAAAGATTAGCTAACCTCATCGAAATCAATGTCAACAACATCCAATATATCATCCTCAAACATATTACCAATATTTAGAACTAATATGTTAGCCTCAGATCCACCACCTTAATCAAATTAATAGGAAACTTTGATTGGTGATCAGATAGGTAAAATATCTTCTCACTCAAAATATAATTCATTCAAAACTTGATATAAACTGTTCCGATTGGAATCATGGATTCCACTTACCATATACAAACTATATCTATGATTGCAACACCTGAAGCTTTCCTTAACTTGATCGCTACCACTTTCTGTGTTTGATAATGCTCTTCCTGAACACCAGTCAACATACATAGTTGATCTTCCCTTTACCGATCATGTATAGTTATTACCAATCATCGTGATCATGATAATTGAATACATTACCATCAATGACAACCAATTTTGCATCCACTCATGACCGCTCTTCATATCTCCTTCAAAACTACGATAATGCCAACACTTTCCACATTGACCAGAGGGTAATTTAGAGGCAAATTTCTCCAATTTTGAGCTTTCATAGAAAGATAACTTTTGGTTTGTGAATTATAAAGCCTTCTTAACATTAATTTTTTTTGTGTAGGTAAAGGGACCCCTCACATTTCATGTCATGATTGAGCACTTCATTGGGATTGGAGAATGGCCTCTATTTTGTTTAAATCTAGAACTTTAAATTAATTCTCCCATAAATAGTGTTGTTGTTAAAGTGTAATAATTCTTAGGGAGGTCCTCACCAAGGGATCTAGACCTTTGCCTATGAAGACTTGGAGAGGTAGATCTTGCTCTAAGTGTAGACAACTACTCCCTATTAGTTTGGTCACTAGCTAGTTTGAGATGTCCTCTATTTTCTTAATCATTATCCATCCTTCCTTATGAATGACCTATTGTTTGTATGATTATTTGTTTGAAGATGAAGTTGGTAGAGGTGAGTGAGGGGATGGCTGGGGAAGGGCAGAGTGGGGTTGCGCTGAGATTTCAATATAGAAAGGGAGATGTGGCTAGTGAAGGTTTTAGTAGTGGATTTGATTTGAGGAGAAGATTCGGGAGATGGGGTATGGTGAATGGAGGGGGAGGAGAGAAGAACAAGGCTTGGTGGAGAGGAGCCATGAAGAGGTAAAGTAGAATTTATATAGGGATTAGAGAACAATAAAGGATTGCGAGTATTTTTAGTTTTCAAATAGGACGATCTCTCATTATGTAACGACTGACCAATGAGTGTGATTCAAAATGTCGATTCAACAAAGTATACATAATTTTATCCCAAATATCTACATTTGATAATCTATGGGCTATGGAAAATTAATACCATCTAGGACAATCTCTTATTAAGTACCCCTCTATGATTATAGAAGGTGTTCAACTTGTTCTAATAGAAGATAGGCTGGTTAAAATAAAATCCCAATCATGCTAGTTCAAGTAATACTTAAATGAGGTCAACTTCAACATAGTCTACAAGGTACACATAAAAGTTTGAAACTTTATTTTCATTGTTATCAAGTCATATCACTCTCCCCAATTAAACAATTATATCTTTAAACAAATTAAACAAAAAATTCTAACTACATTATTCAAGTTCCAAAGACCCCTCAAAATAGAACTCAATATCTGAAAATCCATATATAAATATTAGACTACATATTCCTAATAGTCATATTCTAGATAAGTTTTCTACTAATACATATTCAAGTGAACAAAACATATGCTCCTTAAATCCTAAGTTTGTTCTTAAGCAACCAACTATTTTTCGAATTTAGGTTAGTCCAATCAATAATAAAGGAACTCGTCGTAGGAAAAATAAAATCAAAATGTCTTTGGCCCTCACAAAAAAAACAAATTAGAGGGCAAACCATGCAAGCGGGCTAAATCAGAATACTAATCACTACTGAAACCAAAATACTAAGCAACCAAAATAATTATTTACATATTGAATTACCAAGCCTAAATTCCAAACCTAATAGAATCTAGGTCTGGGAGTATTACCAAGCGCAAAGGCTAGAACCTCCTCTCCCTTTAAATACCTGAAATAGTTGCCAGTAAAACCCTAAAATGTTTGGATTCATTTATGAGAAGAATTGTCTTGAATTTAGGGTTTTTAGAACAGATCTGTAATGTTCTTTGAAAATGGGCAACGATGACAAAATGCATTTCTGACACCTCTTGTAGGAGGGCGGCTTCGGCTGCCCGTTGAACGTATTGCAAAATTACTGAGCCCATTTTATTCATTCAGTCATCTTTGTATTTTTATCTTCCCCTGTTTGCGAAGGCGTGGAGCTCTGGTCGCCTTTGATTTTTCACTCTGTTTCTGAAAGCAAGCTATGGCTTCTGTAGTTTATGGATCGGCCATATGCGGGTTTGGTTTTTTATTTTTTAATTCCCTTATATTTGATAGATACTGACATATTGTTTGAATGGCCAGATTGATCTCTGTAGCTATCTAGTTTGATATTTGATGTCGCTTGCCTAAATCAAGCATTTTGGGTTTTACTCTGAATTCTAGGGTTTTCGAAATACTGTAAATGAAGTGTTTCTATCGTGAAATTGTGTAGAATTTGTTTGCATCATTCACGATTGAAGCATATGCAATGAAAACCCTTGCGGAATGATTGAAACTGAATCTTGCCATTTCTTTGTTTTTATGAAATCTTCGCAACAGAAATTCATATCAGTCGTTTTCTTTCAAGGGATTTGATCTCTACGTGAGAGCAGAGGAGAGCGTCCGATAAGAGACTATTACATCTCTGTTCATGATTTTTTTCTCCTTTTTTTTATTAGTTCTAATCCTATTTCGATCACTGGACTATAGACTGAATTCATCAACAATGAAAATTTACTCAAGTTTAACAATTTCTTTTTTATTTGATCTGTTTCCGGAGCCGCTCTTCATTTTTTTTTTTGTATTGCTTGTTTTGAATCAGAATTAGGGATCGACTGTTGGGAAGAAGATAACCCTTTAAAAGCAGGGTTTTCATGATGGGCTTGTCTCGTAAGAAATTTTATGTGGGGCTTTAAAGGATTATTTGGAATCTTTTCCTTCTAAATAAGAATCCTGACATTTTAGGCTCTTAGGCCTTTAAATTTGAAGGGGTGAAAATGAGGTGGGGCTGGAAATAGCCTCACCAACTGAAGAAAGATTTATACCACATGTCAACAATCTTCTCATTTGTTTCTTAAAAAAAAAAAATTAGAAGAAAAATATAACTTTCACATTTTATTTTATATATTTAAAATTTAAAATCTCTTCAACTTATTTAAAATTAGTAAAATTAGCAGTTGAAAATTTGAAGATGAAACATTTAATAAAATTCATCAGCTCAACTTTAAACACTCGAAAAAAATCTTAACAACCACAGCAATCACAGCTCTATTTTTAAGAAAGCCCTCTCCGTGAGACCCAGCCTAATCGAGCAGATCTTGAGAGCCTATGCCATCTATGTAAATGTAGGGTTATCTGTCATTTGCAGCGAAATTTTCCATCGATCACTAAACAGTCGCTTGAAATCTCCAATAATGAACAACAGGAGAATGCAATATGGAAGTATTCCACCGAATGAACAATTTCATTTGTTAAAATTTGCATGTAGGTTTATTATAGTATAGCTTAGTCGTGTAGTGTAAGTCTTGAATCACCTTAGCAAGCAAAATGCGATCTAAAATGAATTAGAAGTCATTTAATTTTGTTTATGGATTCAACTGTGTGCGATATTTATGCCGAAGCTGTTTCCTATTTGAAGTGAAAAGCTCAATAGTTTTTGTTGGTTCTTTACATTCCCTCAGCCGTTTGAGGTGCGTTTTTATCTCCTTGGAGTTCCTCGGCACATACGCTTCATCTATCGATATTTCTCGTTTCTCGGTTCTCGGTTCTCGGTTCTGATACTCAGCAACTAGTTTGTTCAGTGTCTGCAAACTTGACAAGGAATCTGTTTTATCAAATGATAAACATTTGAAATACGAGTCAATATTGGCTGGCATGGGGTTCTCTGAAGTGGATTTCCAGCATATTTTCTGGAAGGTAAATAGAAGAACATATGAAAGAATAAATCGTAGGATGGATGGTTGCAAAATGAGACAACGCCGCAGAGGGTTGCTTTCAATAATGGAAAATGGTAAAATGGCTCAGAGTCAGCGTGTTCAGTGTGTTCAGTACATCAAAACAAGTTGGGTGGGAACAATTTCAACCGTATTTAGTTCTATAGCTGACCTTGAGATAGGTGTGGATATGGAGAATGCCTAGGCTGCTTACAGGGAGACAGTGAATGTGCTCAAGTTTCTGGACTATCCAGAAATAATAGTTGTGGACCCCCTTCAACACCATGGGCACGCTGGATTTCAGTTTATTTTTGTCCCCTAATTTCAGCAAAAATACTCAGTCCAGTAGCAATTAATTTATTGTAGATATTGATGGCAATCGCGTATTTAAATCTTCACGACGATGATTTATAAAGACAACGTAGGGCAAGTGTATGGAGGTTTCAACAGTAGCAGGTGGGGGGCGTTTATTAGGCCATCAAAACTAAGTCAGGGGTCTTGTGAGGGGTTGGATTCTATTTATCAGGAAAGAAAGAGTTGTTTGAATTTTTTTTTAGGGGGTTAAAGGATTATTTGGAATAGAAATTTTTTTTGGGGCTGAAGGATTATTTAGAATAGAATGTTTTTTTTTGGGGCTAAAGTATTATTTAGAATCTTTTTTTTCAAATTAGGATCCCTTACTTTTTAGACTTCTAAATTTGAATTTGAACTGTGAAAACCGGGTGGGACTGGAAATAATAATTAAAATCCATGGAACCGCTCAACTTTAAACACTTTTAAAAAAAATTTAATAGCTACAGCTCTATTTTTTTAAGGAAACTCCCCTCCATCAGACCTCAGCTAAAAGCAGTTATTCTAGGATACAGTTATTCTGGGATGCAATTGTTGTCCAGAAGCATGCATCAGGGGCAGGTAGGACAATTCTCAAGCCATCAAAAGCATTTCGTAGATCATCGGTGTTCGAAGTGGCTGCCATATGATTAGATACAACGAATGCTGATAAAAGCCGTTTGGGATTCTAAATTCTTGAGAGGTTCAGTTATAAAAAAAAAAACAGAAACCAGGGAAATAGATAAATCTGGCTTAGCGCAGAAATGCTTGAAAAACAAACGGCAAATCTAATGTTTGGTTGTATGATGTCGCCAAGGAGTTATATAGAAATAGAGAAGAGTGAGAAATAGAAATAAAGAAAAAAGTAGCAAGGAAAAGGCGTAGCAGAGAAAAAGTGGAGATTTGATGGGGGAAAAGGGCAGAAAAGCAGGGGAGGGAAGGCGGAGAAATAAAGATGAAAGTAGCGAGCAAAAGGCGGAGAGCGGAAAAGTCGATAACCCATTTGTTGAGCGAAAGTGCAGGAAGCATCTTCTTTACGTCTCTTCGGCCGACATTTGTAAAAGCGTGGGTGTAGTGTACGGATGCAAATTTTAAAAATAATTTTTTTTCAAAATTATTCATCATCTGTTCTTCATCTCTGCATATTTTGTAGTAAAAAATTATAAAAAGTTAGTAAAAAATTCACAGCTTTTGTGCATTTAAAAAAAAAGTGATTTGTTTTTTTTTGGGTCTATGATGCATTTTGTTTTGAGTTAGGGGTTCCATGGAGGGGGCTACAACTATTTTTTTGTATGCTCGGAGAGTATTTGGATTCTTTCCTTTCAAAATAGGAGCCCCTCATTTTTAGGCCTCTAAATGTGAGTCATTGAAAATGGGGTGGGGTTGTCCCACCAGCCTAGGTGAAATTTTTGCCACATGTCAAAGATTTCTAATTTTATTTCAAGCAAAACCAAAAATTTAGAAGGAAACTAATTTTTTTTAACTTTTTTTTCTTAAATATTTCATCAATTAGATCGTTTTTAAATTTAGGATGTCTAGTGCTCAATTGTGCATTTTAATTAGTTATGTGGGATGATGATGAACTTCTCAATTTTTCAATAGTCATTTCCCTCGAAAGACTATACCAGAACTTTGTTGTCAATACATTAACATAATTGCTCTTGATATTGCAATAAGGGTCACAATCCAAAATTGAGGAAACTACTTCTTCAATTAATATAGAGGGATGAAGAGGGAGAGATGGGGAAGGAATATGGAGATGTTGAGATTTAAAGGTATGGGAAAGAGGTGATGAGAGGGATGGATGGATAGAGAGAGGAAGATGTGATTAGATGTGGAATGGGAAAGAGGAAGATGGAAATATAGATGAATATAGAGTGAGAGGAATGGGATAAAAATAGGTATAGAGATAGAGATAGATTGAGAGGTACAAATAGAAAAAGATTTATAGAGATACAAAAGGAGACATAAAGAGGGGGATATAGAGAGAAAGTCATACAAATATTAATTCGTTGACCTTGACCTTCCATACCTGTTCAATCCATATATATATATATATATATATATATATATATATATATATATATATATCGTTTAAAGTACCCAACTCCCTTATACTATATATCGTTTAAAGTACCCAACTCCCTTATACTATATATCTTTTAAAGTACCCAACTCCCTTATACTTAATTGCCTAACTATATTATTGTCACTCAACAAAGTTCACACATTAATACTTTGTTACTTTTTTTTTTAAAGTTATTAATAAAAGTATAAATAAAGTGAGTTTAGTTTTTTCATTATTTAAAATAATGGAAAAAATTATTTTATAAGATTCAAAAAGTTATTTATTTATTGTTTCCTATTTTAAATCATAAATAAAATTTATTTAGACATTAAAATTTTTTCTTAACAATCTAGAATGAAATGTAGAGAATTTGGTTTTATAATGGTTTGAGTATAAGTTGTTAAGATACAAAATATCATACGTTCATGAAAAAATTGAGTTCAACTACATTATCAAATATACCTATAGGGTCAATGGGCCCTTGGTCTGTTGGTGAAGTTGAGCCCACAAGGATGAGGCTAGGATCGTGCCCCGTAGAGTATCGACGTTCAGGATAACATTAACCTTTGCTTTTCCATCTTGGAGCAGATTCACAAACTTCTCTTCCTTTAGATTCATCACCCTAAGAGGCCTTGGCAACCCATTTGATAGCAAGTGAGGTATTCATTGTTAGAGTAATAGTCCTTTGAGTTATTAATTAAATCATTTCGATGTAATTACTAACTCACCTATTCACTCTAGTTTGTTTTAGCTAACTTTAGGGTTTCGTGGTTTCTTTATAAGGATTCACCTCTTTTGTTTTAAATATAGAGTTTTTACACATCTCATTGTAATCTAGAAACATATTGTTAATATATTATTTTCTTGAGCATATGATGTCTTCTCTGGCTTTCTTGTCTCCATAGCTTTTTCTGTCTTCTGTCTTTGCTTCTTCCATGTGACAGGTTTGCATGTAGGTGTTCTTGGGAGATTAGCTTTCAGCCTATTCCAACATGGTATCATAGCTCGCTTGCTGCTCGTTCGTGTTTCGTTGAAGCGTGCCAAAAACATAAGGTTTTCAAGGGTTTCAAAGGTTTTTTTATATATTTTTTGTTTTGGGTTTTGTTTCTAGTCACTTTGAGTTCAAACGGACATCTCCATTGAGTTCAGAACACTCAAAAACCTCAAAATACATATAAAACTTGTCCATTTTGGACATTTGGGCTCTGAAGGCAATTTGTTTTTGGTTTCTAATGTCGTACGACACGAAAATCAAGAAAAAAATTTAAAAAAATTCAAAAAACCCTATTTTCAAAGGTTTTTTCGCATTTATTTATGCGCTGCCAATGTTATTTTTTGGGCGCGTCACCGCGCCACCGCCACCGGCTGCGGGCGCCTTCGGCAGCGGCCCTCGCTGGCCCCTGCTCTGTCGGCCCCTGCGCTCTCCGGCCCCTGCCGCCTTCTAGCCCCCGCCAGCACCGGCCCCGCCGCCGACCACCATGGCCCGCTGCTCTGCGCCCCTGCGCCACCCTCCTCAGCGGCTCCCGCTCCGCCACCCGGTACCTCGCCGCTCCAATTGCCCAGCGGGCGGTCACATGGGTGAACGGGGGCTTTGCCCCAGCCCCCTGCGGCGGTCATATGGCGCCCAGGAGCCAGAGTTTTTTTAGCCCCAGGGGCTTAAACTTTGTTTTTTGAGGCCTTTTTTACTCTCCCGGACTGTTTTCGCTCTATCTTGAGCATACGACGGTATTTTTTCGACTTCCATATACCGTCGGAAAGCTCTTTCCGAGCACTTTTCGATGATGGAGGTTGGGGTTTTGGGTTCTACCGTTTTGACAGTTTTTTTTTGTCAAAGTCCGATGTCTATTTTTTGTCTTCCGGGAGCCCTATCTTGCTCATCTGGACTCTATTTTTGGCAAACCAGATATCATCGAAAAGCTGGTTCAGTGAGTTATTCAGTTGCAGGGGTATTTTTTTCAGATTCTGCTCCAGGTTCTCTCTCCTCTGAGTTTGACATCTTTCACACTTTGGCGGATTACTTGAGTTTTACAGGTCTTGGGATCTCTTCTTTTGCTCTTCTGGCTCACTCTTCTTTTTGACTTCTGAGCTTGGATGCTTCTCTTTTATAGCATTTTTTTTTTCTATAAACGCACTAAGATAAAGTGCCTGCTTTTGCATATCTAGGATCTTGTACACCTTGTGTGTTTTTTGTACTCGCACCCAGTTATAAAGTGCCATGGGGGGTTATGATGTTTTGCCGTTTTGTGCTTATCCACCTTTGTCAAGTGAGCGTACCTTCCACGACATTAGCCCATGCTGTGTGTCGGTGACACCGCCTTTTATCCTGTGTTTGTACTTCTATTGCACTGTTGGTGTTCCTGATTCTCCTTTCTGTAGATGTTTCTGGCATTGCATTTCAGTGTTCCTATCATCTCTCCCTGTTCAGCATTATGGGGGGGGGGGGGGGTTCCCTTGTTG
>MU224851.1:367083-378268 GCA_018584345.1 Thuja plicata | reverse complement strand
AGGCCTTGTTGCCGGGACCCATCTTTCTTGCTTTCTGCAGTAGTTTCCTAGGTTTTGCTTCTCCCTAAGCTTATCTTAAGGGGGGGTGTTAGAGTAATAGTCCTTTGAGTTATTAATTAAATCATTTCGATCTAATTACTAACTCATCTATTCACTCTAGTTTGCTTTAGCTAATCTTAGGGTTTCCTTTTTAGGGTTTCGTGATTCCTTTATAAGGATTCACCTCTTTTGTTTTAGATATAGAGTTTTTACACATCTCATTGTAATCTAGAAACATATTGTTAATATATTATTTTCTTGAGCATATGATGTCTTCTCTGACTTTTTTGCCTCCATAGCTTCTTCTGTCTTCTGTCTTTGCTTCTTCCATGTGACAGGTTTGCATGCAGTTGTTCTTGAGAGATTAGCTTTTAGCCTATTCCAACATTCATCACCCTAAGAGGCCTTGACAATCCATTTGATAGAAAGTGAGGTGCCCTGAACCCTTAGATATTTTAGACCCAAACCTCCTCGCTCTTTGGCCAAAGAGCACCACTCAAAAACATCCCTAATCTTTTTTTTTCACATAATAGATTTGAGCTTGATTGAATAGCCTTGCAAAATCATAATAGATGGTGTAAGAGGAGAGAATCTTTTGGCAAATATGGAATCTGTCTGCTAGGGAAAAAAGGTATTGGTTATTCTACTTGTCCATCTTCTTGTCAATTTCCCATTTAACCCATTCTTGAATCTGTTGGATGATATCAGTTTTGGGTACTGATCATGTTGTCTGTGGAGAGGACAGTATGGTTACTTAACTGACATATGTGTATGGACATTGTATGGATGATTCAGAACGATTGAAGTTGGATATATGCAGAAGGATGTGTGTTGACCTTATTCCCAAGGTCGCTTTGCTTTATGTTGTATATTGCGGATGTTACAGTTGATTTGGTGAAGACTGGTTTCTGGACTGTAACTGTGATGCTTGACAGAGCAGGTCTCTATATTTCAGGTATATTTTTTTGGTGAAGATATTTCAGATGAAGTGAGCTTACTGGTGGACAACTGACATATGTTGGAATAATGGGTTGAGTTTGATTGTTGTTTGATGACTGGTGACGTCAATTGTGACGTGTATTCTGGAGAAGACATATTTGATGGCCAACTTCAAACATGTAGCGTGTAAAATGAATTGTGAGCATGGATTGCGGATCTGGAAGAATAAGTGATGGATTATATTTGATGTTTACTTGTTATAGGTACCGTGTGTATCTTAGCAAGGGGTTATATAATTATTTGTATATTGGAAAGTTTTAATTGGCCGACCTAATTAATTATTTGTATATTAGGAAAATTTAATTGGTCGATCTAATGAATTATTGTAAGAGGGTATATATGAGTGATATTTTCTTTTGAAAATATGTGAAAGAGATTGAAAAAGAAAAGAAGTGAAAGCTGCAAGGCTTGTTTGATTGTTGGATGTAGAGCAGAGTTTATGAGAATAGTATTTCATTGGAACTGACCAAGCAAAGATAGTTGCTATCAGACAGTTCACTGAATTGTATATTTGCTATATACACTTGTTCGTATTGTGAATACTTGAGGGTGGTTTTAACCTTCTTTGGGCAGTATGCCTGGGCAGTGAGCCTACTACTTTCTCTTGACTCCTAACATGGTGTGTTTCCTAACAGGGACTGTGTATTGTAATGTTATAATAAGCTCCTAACAAGGCTAAATCTTTTAACATGGATACTATACTCTTAGTACATTATTTGTGGGTGCTAATTCCCACTAGGGTTTTACCTTTAACAGGGTTTCCTCGACAACAAGTATTGTGTTATGGTGTTGGGATTTACTGTGTTATCATTTGCATTGTAGTTTTGGTTTATAAATTTTAAAGTTTAATACTTTATATCACAACTGATTCACCCCCCTCAGTTGTTTTATGGATTGTTATTCCTAACATCTCCTTCATATTGGGATTGACAAAAAATGGAATCCCAAGTACCTAATTATGTGGCTAGGGCCTCCCCATGCCAAGAAAAATTTGTTGCACCAAACAAGGGGGGTGTCATCCTACCCCAGCATGATGGACTTTGAGAGGGAGACTTTACTCCCAGAAGCCATGCAAAATATGTCCAATTTCATCATGAGGTTTTGAATATTATGCTCAACCATCTTGACAATTATTGATGTGTCATCTCCAAATTGAACATTGGAGAGTTCCTCTGAGTTAGGGAGTTTGATATCATTAACCTCAAGAGATAGAGTGGTATCCCTTAGAAGGTAGTATAGGGCATCTGCAACAAGTACAAATAAGACAAGTGCCAGAGGGCATCTCTGCCTAATGGATCTTGAAAGCTCAAACTGAGAGGATCTTACACCATTAATCTCCACTATGAATGTTGCCCTATTCATAAGAGTCAACCATTTGACAGAATAGAGGAGGGAAGCCCAATCACTCAAGCATCATGTAAATAAACTTCCATTCAACCTTGTCATATGTATTTTCATAGTCCAAAAGAATCAATTAGGCTTGCTGGCTTGAGTCTTTAGCACAGTCAAGAGCTTCCCAGCAAGTGATTAGGTTTTCCAGTATATACCTCCCCTTCACAAATCTAGTCTAAGTTTGGCTGACCACATGTGGCAGAACTTTTTCAACTCTCAGGGCAAGAAGTTTAGCCATAATTTTATAGGATGCGTTCAACAAAGTGACGAGTCTCCAGTTTTTTTTTATCAATGTTCTATCCACATCTTTAGGAATCAATTTAATGAGACCTGTATTGATATCTTCCCTCAATGATTTCTGATTAATGGCTTCAGTATAAACTAATAAAAAATCTTCTCCAATCCACTCAATATTATCTTCGTAAAACTCCACAGGAAGACCATTAGGCCTAGGGGCCTTATCAGAGCTCGTACCGAGGATAACTTTATTGATCTCTTCCATGGAGATGTGTCTGTTAAGGAGGTCTGCATCCTCCATTATCACCATTTTAGGGATAGTCCTTCTAATATTTTTTCTAGCTTCCTCCATGGTGTGACCTCTTTCTTTAGTGGAGAAGAGATTGGAGTAAAAGGATGTAAAATCCTTGAGGAAGTCCTCTTGGGAGTTGATGGTATTGCCATTATCACAAATACAGTCAATTCTTTCCTTGGCCTCTTTAGATTTAAGTATTTGAAAGAAGTACTTGGACCCCTCGTCTCCACGACTAAGCCAATTAATTTTGGTTTTGGTTTTAGCACCTTGGATCTTAATGTTCTGGTATTTCTTAAGGGCATATCTAGTTTGAGTAACAAGATCCAGAGCATTTTGATTAGAGGGGTCACCCTGCACCTTACCCTCAGCTAGACAGAGTCGATGATGTAATTCAACCTCCCTTCTCATATTATCTTTAGCTGTTTTCTTGCCAACAGTTTGGAACAAGGTACTCCAACTTTGGATATTCTGAGACCACTTAGCTATGACATTGGGGTGATTTACAATGCAATTATTATACCATATGATAATGCTTACTGCATACTAGATGCCATCAACTTTCAAAAGATTGGTATTAAGTGCAAATCCATTATACTTCCTTATCGTATTATGTTGCCTATCAATTAGAAATATGGTGCAGACTACTGGGTGGTGGTAAGAGAGAGTGTAGGGAATGACAAAGACCCCCACATCATTAGAGTCCTTAAAACTAAAAGCCTCCTTATTCATATAGAATCTATCCAATCTAGAATGATCCTCTTGTCACCTTGCTGGAAATTGGACCATGTATGCTAGATACCCTTGAAGTTTGACTTGTTTCCTGTAGGGGTCAAACAATTTGAGCTTATTAATCATTTTATACTAGTAAAACTTCTGATTACCTTTCTATTCAAACCTTGTACATCCAGTTTTGTCTTAGGGGCTTAGCTCAATTTCGTCTTTATGTTCATTGGGAGTATAAACATTTGCTATACTGATTTCTGAACCATTATGCTAAAGGGTGATCCAAATTAGTCTATTACATGGAGAGTGTCCCCATCCTAAAATAATTTTATTCCATTTTAGGGCCAACCAAAATGGCAGCCCCACCTCTCCCTTTTTGGTAATTGGTATAGAAGCTCTTAGTATCCTTCCAATGCATTTTAGGATAATGTCAAGAGTGAAGCCTACAACCTTAACTTCCCACAGGAGAAGGCAATCAATTTCTTTCTGCATCATTAAGAATCTCTTAACAACATATTTTTTGTTTGAGGATTCAAGTCCTCTGACATTCCAGGATGCATACTTTATCTCCACGTGTAACTATTTAGAGATCAATTTCCATAGAAACCTTAAAGCTCTTGAAGTAGTTAGGGAGTTGCTTCTTGGGTTGCTTAGCAGGTTTCATGTTGGAGGTTGGGCTGGGAGGCCTTCCCCTCTTCCTCTTAGTATTGGAGTCACCACTCTCATTGGACACTGGGGTAGGATTCATATCCTTGTTCTCCTTAATTGCCTTGACTCTCCTCTTTTTCTTTTGATCCTTGAAGACAAACTATTTGGAGTCATCATCTCCCACATGGGAAGGAACAATATCAAGGTTACCAATTTCTCCTTCTTCAAGCTCTCTATCATCTGCAAAATCAGGAGGCCTAGCACTGGGTCCACTACTCTAGGCAAAGGGGGGACAAGCAGGGTTGTCACATCTATTGGGTATAGGGTGAAAGATCCTGGGGGGGGGGGGGGGGGGAGGGGGGGGGGGGGNAGTGGGGGTGGCATGTGTAACCACCTAATATTGGTCTAGTAAACCCATAGCCCCTAATTCGATTAATTGACCTTAAGAAATCTTAAATCAAAGGGATTTATTGCTAGACCCTAATTATGAGAGCATTTAATCAAACTTGCTTACATAATTAAACACAACTTGTTGAATCAAATTATCAATCAAAGCTTAAATCACTTAATTGCTTGAACTATTGAGTTTAATTAAAAGTCAAACATTTTTAATTAAATGAACCCATTCACACATTCTCACACATGTGTGAGCACTTAAAATTCAAATAAAAAACAATTCAAAGAGATAATTGCCGAATTTGCCCCATTCTCCTGCAAACAAACACAATGTTGACCAATCAATGACCTTTCACCTGGATCAAGCTCACATGGATTGAAGTGAGATGAATCTCAACCACCCTTCGTGGCTCAATCTTGGCCATCCAATTCGAGGAATTTCCTATAAAAAGGATAGCCCCCCTTGCTCAAGGAGAAGCAATTTGAAGAAGTAAAGTTTAATGCTAGTTTCATTTTAGGTTTTGATCATGTTGTAGCTTCCATTTGCATTGTAGTTTAGTTTGATGCATCTTAGTTCTATTATGATTTCTAGCTTCATTCTCCTTAGTTTATAGCTCCATTCTGGCTTAGTTTACTTCATGTTCTATGTGTATTTAGCTTAGTAGTTTCCATGCATCTCATCTCCATGGTTTTGAGGGCAAAGTATGCAAGTTCATGAATCTTGCCCATGATTTGAATCTTTCATTTTGGAGTCGTCTAGTCACTGATTTTAAATGCCAATCTAATGAGCATCTTCCAAGAATCAAACTTGCTTCAAATAGGAAGCAATAAGCTGCTCTTGAGGGTAGTTTGTATAATGATTTGAATTTAATTTGATGATGCTAACCCTTGAATTTATGGTTTATTGAGTGTTTGGTGTTTCAGGTTGAAGACCACATTTACCACACACATTTTGGTGCCCACCGTGGGGCAAGAGGATGGTTTTTTGTCCCAATTCTCAATATTTTTGATATTTTGACGAAACTGTGCTCATTGTCGTATTATGTTTCATGCCTGCTCGTATGAAAAATCACTAGCCTGTAGTTTGTCATTTCATAACATTTGTATTGGCGTACGAGTCTAGATTTGGTTTGAATTATCATACTATCTTATTAGAATTTTTGTATGGGCTATCATTTTAACAAGTTTTGTCATATGGGGATATTAAGATTGCCATATGAGCTTTGATGCCAAAGTTGTTTTCTGTACTTTGTCATTTTAGAAACAACAAAAATTTTTAGGGGTTTATTTAATCTAATTTTGGCTTGCTAACCCCTAACATGCTTGAGTTGGTCCTTTTTCTCTGTGGTTTGACAACCTAACATATTTTTGTAGAATGTTTAGTGAAGGATTCACTTGTCAAAGTCACACTAGCACACCTATTGTTGAAAACTACTAACGCTTTTGTGTTTGTAGGATGTTGGAAGAAGAAAGGATTTCATTGAAACTACTACACCTTTGTGTTTGCAGGTTGCCTAATGACTTCATCAACCAAATGACTGTATTTTCTTTAATGGTTATTTAGGCACCTAATTTAAATAGGGTATTACTTGGGTGAGGCAAGCTAAAACATTAGGGGACTATCCTCTCTTCCCTTCCAGGGAAGATCAGAAACCTAGAAGTGTTTTAATTGGTCTTAACCAAGTAATCTTTTGGGCAAACTTGGAGTGTTTGGCGTGTTTGGGAGAAACAAAGGGAAATAGGAGATTATGCTCTTCTCCTCTTTGAGGGAAAATCAGAAATCTAGACTCTCTTTTCCATCCATTTAATTTTAATGCATACCTTTTAGATGGGCCTACCGGTTGAGGAAAAAATCTCCTGGGAACGACCCACGTGAGAATGAGGTGTAAGCCACACCACTCCAACTCACGTTAAAAATATTTACTCTTTGGGGAAAAATCCTTGGGAGTCGGATGTCATTTGAGCTTATAGTTAGCTCATGTTTAACACAAAGTAGGGCATTTAGGTCTCAATCACATTTACGTGACTGCTTGTGCTAAGATGCTTCGTGGGGCTATACACTTGAATTGCGCTTGTGTGGACGCAAAGGATATAACCAAACAAAGATCCTTACTAAAATCCATAGAGTAGAAACCACCCGATTCACCTCTGAAAGTGGATAATCCAAGTGCAAGGGAGATAATAACTCCTCCAAGACACTTGTAATATCATTCCCCTACTAGCATTTGGAGTCGGATAATACGACATCATAACTGGAGCCATTGCGTGCTTGGTGACGACCGTATTCTGATTAGCTATTGGGTGTGTACCTAAGTCAATGAGCACATATTTTCTTACAAAGACAAATTGACTCTAGGGATAAGAAGTGCTTATTTTTACTCCTTTGTGCTTGATGTGTTTGAATTACCCTAAACTGACACTAAAATGACATAAACGCCTTCAAACATTGACATCTTCACCTAAAGATTACACAAATTGGTCCAAATGTTACTCAAAACAAGTGGCAAACTGTCCCTGTTATACTCTATCATTTTCACCTATTAGAATTGTCATACGTGTAGGTGTACTTCTAGTCCACCTATTTTAAAACTTTAAAGTTTGGTTGACTCGGAGAGATTTCCCATAATGTTCCCAAATTTTCCTTTAACACATTGCTGTGAAGGATGAAGATTAAAGTTTTGATATGTAGATGCAAAAGCCATGTTCAAAGAATTCAAAATTCAAAGTTCATTGCTTCAGTTAAGAATTACAAATTCAGTTTGAAGTCTACAAAAAGGAAAACATAATTGGTATTGGAATGGGGATGTAGAAGCAGAAAATGAGAAATCTACAGCGCATTTCTCCCTCCGAAGGTAAAATTCCGCCATGGAGAAATAAGAAGTAAAAAGTCTGGTAATGCATAACACAGGCGTGATTATAGTTGGAGATTGATGAATTATGAAAAGAAACCTAGATTTACAGTATATAAGATGCAAATTGAGAAAAGCGGAAAATTAAAATTCTGATGCACTTTTTGCCCTCTATTTGGGATTCTCCGTAAAGGAGAGGCAGATTTGGGATATTCCACTGGGAGAATTGGTATGATCTGAGTGACTTCAAAATGAAGAATTGATTTTATCCTAGAGCGTGGAGAAATCCTCGAGCTCGATGGAAGATAGAAGATATCAAAGTTGCAAAATCTGACAAGGATTAAGTTTGGCGAAAAATTGAATTTCTGCTACGGCTTTCGCACTCAGTTTGAAGTTTTCCGCCATGGAGTAGCCAAAGTCTAAAATCCTACCAAGAGACCAGATGTCGCCAAGAGACCAAATGTCTTAAGTCATAAGTGAAGTCTCAATACAAAATGGGAGCTTGGTAGTTCATCGAAATGATTTCAATAAAGATATGATTTGAAGTAGTAACTGAGCTCAATGGAGACTAAGACGATGATGAAGTCTAATTAAAGAAGTAGTCGGGCCGACATTCGAGAGTTACTGGAGGATCTCAAACTCAAATAGCTTCATAGATAAATGAGCATAATGTCAAATGGGAAGCGCTAGCACAAAATTTCTGATCCAAGGAGATGCTCGATGAAGATAGTTCCCTCAATGAAAAACACTACAAACAAAGTGCGTTTGCAATCTCCATACATCGTGTCTTCGCAACTTCTAAGTAATATCCAACAGAAGGAAAACAAGTCTAAAACCTAACATCATTATACATTGATGCCAATGTTGAGGAAAGGGAGATAAATATAACAAGTAAAATCTCATTCCCCCATATTATCACTTGATGATTGTGCAGAGGTAAAACATCCATTCTCGTGGATAGATATAGATCGCGAACATCATGGTCAAAAAAGCAATGTTACAGAACTTCATCAACAAGGCTTTAATGACAGAGTGTAGAGTTAATGCATTGAATGTAATTTTTTAAGGTAGATAATGAGTTCGGTGTGACAGTGAGGCCCAACGGGAATATGGTTCGATGAATACAATAAGAAATCTCTTGTGTGGTTTTTGATTAATGGATGCCCGTGGAAGATACATTCAGTAAGGATTTGTTTTAATGCAGGGGGTCGATCACTCATAATGCTACCCGAGATCCATAAGTGTATTAAATAGAATCGATCACTTTGTTATGTTATGAGTAGTGTCAGACATCGATGAGTTGCTCGGCAAACACACATATGTAAAGAATGCACAATATCATATGGTAGAAGAGGCATCCGGTTGTGAAAATATAGAAGAAATGTATGGCGCTGATGCAGGGGAGACGAAAATAGTAATGACCATACCATGATACTTGGACTATGGTGGTGGATCGTGCATATGAAGCCCCTAATGGAGATGGAGAACCGAGTCCATAGTATATCCCTATATGTTCCCATGTGGAAGAAGCGGAGATTTCACATTTCAAAGATCATGAGATGATAAAGGGGCAAATGAAAGACCGAATGCGATAAATGAATAAGTCATCGAACTACCTCTCAACATGAACTTAGTAATAGAGACACCATTATGGAAGCTGGTAATTGAGAAGTCACAAGGAATCATGGAGATTATTGAAAGGCATACGCGATGAGAACACATAATCCCCAATCGAGCCAGAGAAGATAATGAGTTTTGTGTTGATAATGAGTCGGTATGAGAAGACACTAATAAGCATCATTCAAATAGTGCATTACAGAGAATGATTATATGTGAATGGGAGCGCTTGAGAAAAACACCAGGTTGACTCGGGTAGTAATGACGAACATGATACTCAATATCAGTGGAAGGCTTTAATGCCGAATGTGATAAAAAGAAGGAAGATTTGATTGGATGCACAACGGTAATGGTGAGTAGTAGATTTAGAGCCAATATGAACACCACTCGAATCATACAAGAGCACCATGACTAGTTTCAGTGAAGAAAGGGCAGAGTTAAGAAGCCGAATAGAGGAGTCCCAATAGAGTGAATGTCATCGAATTTATAGCCCAAATGGACATAATAGTGCCGATCAAGATGAGTTTGACCATAGGTGAAGTCCCCTATAATAATGATCAACTAATACAGAGTGATATGAATAAGATGACGAGTCATCAAATTTCTGTTGATGATAAACAAAGTTGAAGATAAAAATTGAGTGTCGAAGGGCCCTATGACAGGCGTCAAATGGATTTCTACATGCCATTTCAAATGGAAATTATCTTTACACATGTACCTGTCATCCCAAAAGTTGCAGATTGCCCTGGTAGACACATGTAATTCATTAGATAAAGTGTCGGCACTAATCAAGTTAAAGTGACTCTTATTGAACCCAATGGATTGATTTAAAGCCATATAGCGATTACTTGAGTGAAGGTGGAGACATTCAAATTAGATGAAGATATAAAGGACGGATGGTAAATATCTTCTCAAAGAGGGATCTCATTACCATACAATGTAAGAGAATATGAAAAGGCATCAAAAACCAAGTGTCCAAGAAATAAGAGTCGATTATAGAACCGAAAGGGTAGTTACATAACTGACGGGTCTTGAGGAATTATTAGAAAAAGCTATTTATTGTAAACTCTTTGGGGAGAGAAAAGGGGGTTCTTATTTTATGCTAAAGACATAGTGCTAGAGTAGGGAGAGGAAGACATTGTGTTAGAGTAATAGTCTATCGGGTTACTAATTTAAATCATTATGATCTAATTAGTAACTTTCCTATTCACTCTAGTTTGCTTTAGCTAACCTTAGGGTTTCCCTTTTAGGGTTTCGTGTTTCCTTTTATAAGGATTCACTTCTTTCATTTCAGTATAGAGGTTGTAATTCATTTTCATTGTTGAATATAGAAGATTATTTCTGTCAACATGTTTTTGCAGTCTCTGGCCTATTGGCCGCCATAGATTCTTCTTTCTCCTCTGTCTTTTGCTTCTACTTCATGACAGTTATGCATGCAGGTTTCTTGGGTTGATTTGCAATTCAGCAAATCTTACATGGTATCAAAGCCATCTTGCTGCTGGCTTTTCTGGTGTTTCTGAAGCATTCGAGGGTTTGAAGGTTTCACAACTTTTTCTAGCTTCTTTTAGTGGTTCTGGGGGGTTTCTATTTTTGGAGGCATTTTGGACCAAAACTGACCTCACGGTTGAGTCTAGAAGGCCCAAAAACCCCAGGATTGATATAAAATACGTCCATTTTGGACACCGGGGCAACTGGTGAATTTTTTCGGCCTTCAAGGGCCGTACGACATGAGAAACGAGAAAAAAATAATTAAAAAATGTTGTTTTTTAATGTTTTTTTATTATTTTTCAGCGTGCGCAGTGTTGTTCGAAAGGCGCCACCGCCGGGCCGCCATCGCACCACCGGCGCTCGGCCTCGGCCGGCAGCGCCCCCCTCTGTCCACCGCGCTCTGCCTGTCTCCGAGCTCCGTCGGCCCACCGCCGGCCCCCTGCGCCACTGCCCTTGCCGCCCCCGCTGGCCCCGCTGGCCCGCGCCGCCCCGCCCACCCGGC
>MU224851.1:340126-365865 GCA_018584345.1 Thuja plicata | reverse complement strand
CTTTCATTTCAGTATAGAGGTTGTAATTCATTTTCATTGTTGAATATAGAAGATTATTTCTGTCAACATGTTTTTGCAGTCTCTGGCCTATTGGCCGCCATAGATTCTTCTTTCTCCTCTGTCTTTTACTTCTACTTCATGACAGTTATGCATGCAGGTTTCTTGGGTTGATTTGCAGTTCAGCAAATCTTATAGACATTTCATTCTTGCATTCCATTTTATGTATTTGAGATATTTGTTCTAGTTTTGTAATAGATTTTGCAATAAGCTATAAGCAAGTAAAATCTGAGTATTCTTATTTGTTGTGTTCAAAACAAAGAAGAGTTTTGCTTCGAACCAGGGAGTTTGGGTATTATTTTATGAATATTCAATGAGAGCATTGTTGTATTTGCTTTTGGATATTATCTTGCATCTTGTGTCAAATGATGAATGTTATGAAGATGAGAGCATTTGCATGCATTCCTATTACAAGAATCTGAATATTAAATCTTCATTCCTTCATTGCATTCACATAATTAGCATTCATAGTTGCATTACCAATGTCAGGGAGTCATAAGATGTATGGATTTCTGGGGTTGGCTAGGTTTAAGACTGAATTTACTGCCTGAGTTAGTTCTTTCTAGGGCTGGCTTGGTTTTCCTCTTCCGCTCTCAGGTTAAGAATGTACCCAATTAGTTTAGGAATAAATCAAATTCATTGAATATCATTCATAAGGGAGTTGTACATTTCAATTCAGAGGAAATCTATCAACCTTATGATAGATTATCCAACTGCTGGTAGATGATCGTCTCTTACAAATTTGGGAATTTGGGAGTTGAATTGAAAAGGACAATCTATTTACCAATAGATTTTTGGCGACTCTGCTAGGGAGGTGGAAAATAAGATTAGTGCTGAAGATTGTTACCTTAGTTTTATTATTATTATCTCTTCGATTGGTGAATCTATTTTGATTCTCATAAGTTTTGGTTGAAGAGTCCAGTGCTTTCATTTTCAGAATTATTATTATCTCTACTTGCATCAGATTGGCGACTCTGACTTAAAAGACCATGCCTATAAAAGTTGTGAAAGGGAAGAGGTCAAATCCTTCCTTTATAGAACTTCATCAAACTCGCGATCCAGTATTGCATGATTTGTTTGATGCTTTTAGAGAAAGTATCACTCGAGGAAGAAAATGAATTTGAGCATTGAAGAAGACCATGTACCAGTTTTGTTATGGAGAAGTGTTTGTGCCAGGCATCACAAGATGAAAGAATTGGAAGTGAAAATGAAGTTGTTGCAACATTGCAAAAAAAAGGGTGTTGCATTTAAGTGAAGAATTGAAGGTGAATGATGATGAATTTTTAGAAGTTCCACATGACCTTGTTTCTTATAATTTTTCAGTCTTGAGTGAACATGACATTTGGCCAAGGAAACAAATCAAAAAATTACCTACCGGTGAAGAAATAGATGCTCAAAGTGATCCAAATCTATAATTCCCTTGGATTGCCTTTAAAGAGAGTATTGTTGAAGGTGAAAAGAAAGGATTGAGTTTCTCCGAAGATCATCAATCTGCCCTGATGCTAAAATGTGTGATCCAAAGATATTTTAATGTCCAAGATCAAAGAAAAGGAAAATTTGTTCCAGCAAATATGCATGAAGAAAAATAAGTAAATAAAGAAAACATATCTTCAAATTGCTTGGTTCTTGGAGAGGAGGAAGTATTCCAGTTTCAAGAAGAACAAATTTTGATGAACAAAGAGATTCTTGATAGCGACAAAGAAATGGTAAGAAAATTAGAAAAAGAAGATTTTCCTATGCTTTCTTTTGCTCCTGATATTGAAAGTTTCAGATTTGATGAAAATAGTGATGATTCTTTACATGAAGTTTCTTTTGAGAATCATCCTTTGGTTTGCACGCAAATGGAATATGAAGCTTTCAAGTTTAAAGAAGTTACTTGCAAAGATGATTTTCAATCTGCACAAGTTCATGATGATCTCATATTAGAATCATTTTCTTTTGATGAGAATGCAAAGTTGAGTGTTCTTGAAAAACTACGTGTTGATGAAAAGGTTGAAGCATGTGTTGATAATAAATTCACCAAGTCTGAAAATGTAGTTGAAGAAATGGTTGCAAGAATAGATTTTGTGCAGGAACTTCCTTTGGTTGATGAAGTGTTGCAACATCATGAAGAAGAAGAGGTGCTGGATTATATTTTTCTCTGTCATGAAATGGAGGTAAATCAAACCTTGATGCCTGCCGGATGTGAGTCTTCTTTTACAGCTGATTCAGGTATTGAAGCTTTGAAATTAGATGAACATTTTTCAGATTTAGTTGCAGCCAAGAGTGATGAACTTGTTCTATCAAGAGTTGATCCTATGTGTGATGAATATTCTGATTTGGTCAATCTTGATTCATCTACTACAATTTTTGTTAAGCAAGATCAGGTTGAAAGCTGTGAATGTGAATGTGAGTATAGTGCACTAAAAAATGATAAAGTTGTTTCAGTTTGGATAAATCCTACGTGTGAAGAATATTCATGGTATTTCAATCCTGATTTACATTCTGAATTTTCCATTGAAGATGACTATGGTGAATATCAGTATGTTGTGTTACATCTTTCAGAATCTGTTGAATATTATTCCTTTCAACAAAGAATGGTTGAATGCCTAAAAAGTTGTGCAGGAGAATTCTAAAAAATCAAAATTTTATGATGAGGCATGGCTATTCAGGAGATGTTTTTGGCTCACTAATTTGTAGCACTATGTTAGTGTGGCTTTCAGGAATGAAGAGTTTTCCATGAAGTCTTGGTTTTGGTTTAGCCTTGCAAAGCGTAGTCCACTTTACCAGAGGGGCTCATATTTTTCTTTTCCGGTTAATGGTCATGTGAATTCTTCATGTTCTCTTTTCTCACTTGTTCGCAAGTAGATTTTGCTTCCATAGTTTTGGTGTGCTTAGCTTAGCCTTTCCCAGTTTTGTGTTTCCGATTGTTTTCAGTTATGGTTTTGGCCCTGCTCCCCTTAGCCCTCCCAGCAAGCAGCTCTTTGTTGTCCTCATTTTTCCTTACTTTGTAGCCCAATAGATAAGGTACTTGTGTTTTGCTAGAGATACTGGATTCTTTATGTACTTTGTAGCGCATAATCCCCATTTAGAGCTAGCTGTAGGCATACTTCTAGTCCACCTATTTTAAAACTTTAAAGTCTGGTTGCCTCAGAGAGATTTCCCATAATGTTCCCAGATTTTCCTCTAACACATTGCTGTGAAGGATGAAGATTAAAGTTTTGATATGCAGATGCAAAATCCATGTTCAAAGAATTCAAAATTCAAAGTTCATTGCCTCATTTCAGAATTACAAATTCAGTTTGAAGTCTACAAAAAGGAAAATAAAATTGGTATTGGAATGCAGAATTGGAATGGGGATGTAGAAGCGGAAAATGAGAAATCTGTTGCGTATTTCTCCCTCCGAAGGTAAAGTTCTACCATGGAGAAATAAGAAGTAAAAAGTCCACTAATGCATAACACAAGCCTGATTATAGTTGGAGATTGATGAATTATGAAAAGAAACCCAAATTTACAGTATATAAGATGCAAATTGTGAAAAGCGAAAAATGGAAATTCTAATGCACTTTTTGCCCTCTGTTTGGGATTCTCCACAAAGGAGAGGCAGATTTGGGATTTTCTACCAGGAGAATTGGTATGATCTGAGAGACTTCAAAATGAAGAATTGTTTGTATCTCAGAGCATGGAGAAAGACTCAAGCTCGATGGAAGATAGAAGACATCAAAGTTGTAAAATCCAACAAGGATTAAGTTTGGCAGAAAATTGAATTTATGCTACAGCTTTCGCACTCGGTTTGAAGTTTTCTGCCATGGAGTAGCCAAAGTCTGAAATCCCACCAAGAGACCAAATGTCTAAAGTCATAAGTGAAGTCTTGATACAAAATGGGAGCTTGGTAGTTCATCAAAATGATTTCAATAAAGATATGATTTGAATTAGTAACCGAGCTCAATGGAGACTAAGATGATGATGAAGTCTAATTAAAGAAGTAGTCGGGTCGACAGTCGAGAGTTACTGGAGGATTCTCAAACTCAAATAGCTTCATAGATAAATGAGCACAATGTAAAATGGGAAGTTCTAGCACCGAATTTATGATCCAAGGAGATGCTCGATGAAGATAGTTCCCTCGATGAAAAACACTACAAATAAAGAGCATTTGCAATCTCCATACATCATGTCTTCACAACTTCTAAGTAATATCCAACAGAAGGAAAACAAGTCTAAAACCCGACATCATTATACATTGATGCCAATGTTGAGGAAAGGGAGAGCAATCTAACAAGTAAAATCTCATTCCCCCATATTATCACTTGATGATTGTGCAAAGGTAAAACATCCATTCTCGCGGATAGATATAGATCACGAACATCATGGTAAAAAAAGAGATGTTACAGAACTTCATCAACAGGGCTTTAATGACAAAGTGTAGAGTTAATGCATCGAATGTAATTGTTTAAGGTAGATGATGAGTTCAGTGTGACAATGAGGCCCAATGGGAATATGGTTCAATGAATACAATAAGAAATCTCTTGTGTGGTTTTCGATTAATGGATGCCCATGGAAGATACATTTAGTAAGGATTTGTTTTAATGGAGGGGATCGATCACTCATAATGCTACCCGAGATCCATAAGTGTATTAAATAGAATCAATCACTTTGTGCTGTTATGAGTAGTGTTAGACATTGATGAGTTTCTCGGCAAACACACATATGTAAATAATGCACAATATCATATGGTAGAAGAGGCATCCGATTGTGAAAACATAAAATAAATGTATGGCGCCAATGCAGGGGAGCCGACAACAGTAATGACCATACCATGATACTTGGATTGCGGTGGTGGATCGTGCATATGAATCCCCTAATGGAGATAAAGAACCGAGTCCATAGTATATCCCTGTATGTGCCCATGTGGAAGAAGCGAAGATTTCACATTTCAAAGATCATGAGATGATAAAGGGGCAAATGAAAGACCGAATGTGATAAATGAATAAGTCATCGAACTACCTCTCGACATGAAATTAGTAACAAAGACACCATTATGGAAGCTGGTAATTGAGAAGTCACAAGGAACCGTGGAGATTATTGAAAGGCATACGCGATGAGAACACATAATCCCAAATCGAGCCAGAGGAGATAATGAGTTCTATGCTGATAATGAGTCGGTATGAGAAGACACTTATAAGAATTATTCAAAGATTACATTATAGAGAATGATTATATGTGAATGGGAGCACTTGAGAACATCACCAGGATGACTTGGGTAGTAATGACGAACAGGATACCCAATATCAATGGAAGGCTTGGATGCCGAATGTGATAGAAAGAAGGAAGATATAATTGGATGCACAGTAGGAATGGTGAGTAGTAGATTCAGAGCTAATATGAACACCGCTTGAATCATACAAGAGCACCATGACTGGTTTCAATGAAGAAAGGGCAGAGTTAAGAAGCCGAACAGAGGAGTCCCAATAGAGTGAATATCATTGACTTTATAGCCCAAATGGACCTAACAGTGATGATCAAGATGAGTTCGACCATAGGCGAAGTCCCATGTAATAATGATCAAATAATATAGAGTGATATGAATAAGCTGATGAGTCATTGAATTTATGTTGATGATAAACAAAGTTGAAGATAAAAATTTAGTGTAGAAGGGCCCTATGACAGGCATCAAATGGATTTCTATATTCCATTTCAAATGGAAATTCTCTTTACACATACACCCTGTCATCCCAGAAGTTGCAGATTGCCCTGGTAGACACATGTAAGTCATTAGATAAAGTGTCGGCACTAATCAAGTTAAAGTGACTCTTATTGAACCCAATGGATTGATTTAAAGCCATATATCAGTTACTTGAGTGAAGGTGGAGACATTCAAATTAGATGAAGATATAGAGGACAGATGGTAAATCTCTTCTCAAAGGGGGATCTCATTACGATACAATGTAAGAGAATATGAAAAGGCATCAAGAGCCAAGTGTCCAAGAAATAAGAGTCGGTTACAGAACCAAAAGGGCAGTTACATAACTGACGGGTCTTGAGTAATTATTAGAAAAAGCTATTTATTGTAAACTCTTTGGGGAGAGAAAAGGGGGTTCTTCTTTTATGCTAAAGACATAGTGCTGGAGTAGGGAGAGGATGACATTTCATTCTTGCATTTCATTTTATGCATTTCAGATATTTGTTCTAGTTTTGTAATAGATTTGGCAATAAGCTGTAAGCAAGTAAAATCTGAGTATTCTTATTTGTTGTGTTAAAAAAAAAGAAGAGTTTTGCTTCGAACCAGGGAGTTTGGGAATTATTTTCTAAATATTCAATGAGAGAAATGTTGTATGTGGTTTTGGATATTAGCTTGCATCTTGTGTCAAATGATGAATGTTATGAAGATGAGAGCATTTGCATGCATTCCTATTACAAGAATCTGAATATTAAATCTTCATTCCTTCATTGCATTCACATAATTAGCATTCATAGTTACATTACCATTGTCAGGGAGTCATAAGATGTATGGATTTCTGGGGTTGGCTAGGTTTAAGATTGAATTTACTGCCTGAGTTAGTTCTGTCTAGGGCTGGCTTGGTTTTCCTCTTCCGTTCTCAAGTTAAGAACGTATCCAGTTAGTTTAGGAATAAATAAAATTCATTGAATATCACTCATAAGGGAGCTGTACCTTTCAATTCAGAGGAAATCTATCAACCTGATGATAAATTATCCAACTACTGGTAGATGATCGTCTCTTACAAATTTGGGCATTTGGGAGTTAATTGAAAAGGATAATCTATTTACCAACAGTACGAAAAAATACTCTAACAACAACTCATTTGGAAACCTGGGAATTATTGTATGTGAACTTGAGAATTGTCATATGAGCTTACATCAGAAATCAGTCAGTTATCTTGATCTTTGGTATTTGTACTTTTTGTCTACGTGGATTAAATTAATCACAATGCACTATCACAATAGTTTCCAGTTCTTTATTAGTTTGCTTGACTCATCATCATCTTTCATCCCAGTTTCTTGTATGATCTTATTTTCCATACTTTATCTTGTCAAAAGTCAACCCCAATCGGCTAGGTCACAAGTGTCATCCAATAAACATTCAGGTCTCAAAACATGATACCTTGTATCAAGCTCAACAATCTTTCACCAACACATCTCTTACCAAGCTATCAGACAAGTGATCATTTAGAAATATTTGACATTGACCTATCAATCTAGTCATTCTAAAGTCTTAACTATAATTGTCTTTCATGGTACAAACTAGAAGCCAACAAAAAAAATCCAATCTTGATTCCAAGGGAAAATTTATTGACAATTTTACCCCAGGACCCTCGTCCTGTCAAAAACTAAGATCTACTCAAAGGATTATGTTGATGGGACTTTGTGACTGGGTCTGCCAATAGACGTAAGTTGTCACTGGGTACTGGGGTACCGACCAACTTTGCCTATAAAGGTTGTCCAGAGAATAAATTCTCTGGGCCTTCAAGCAAGTGAGAGTCGGGTCTCGACGGTGCGAGAGCTAAGTTGGGAGTGTGACTACTTTGTTCAGGGGGATAGCTGGTTATCTTGGCTCCTCTTCTCCAGGGATTTCGGTAAGTTGGGGTTTCCTACAAGCACCCATTAGTCAACCAAATAAAATTCAAAAGATAGGCCAGGGTTAGAATTATTCCATCTACCTATAGTCATGTAAATACATTTAAAACATCAACCATGCTCTAACATACTACACTAAAATACTGAATGCACACAAAACCATTAGTTCATACATATTCAATAGCGAGGAGAAAATGAGGTCATTAATCTACTTAAAACATTAGAGCAAGGGACATTGGAAACATACATCACAAAAGAATGTTAATCCAGAGATTAGAATTCTAACAACATCATTGCCATAACTCCTCTATCTCCATTAATAGGTTTCCAGCAAGCACTGGTGCATACAATAATGGCTCCAAGGGAGCATCTATCTACTGAGAAATTTTAAGAACTAGGGAGCATTGAGCTCTACAACTACCAGAAATGAAATGGTGAAATTCTATAGCTATGTACTGCAAAATCATCAATTTTGCCAACCCTTGGAATGAGGTCAGACTTAATATTTATACACATGCTTTCCCTAAAAATAACCTAACTTAACTTTTCACTCAACAATAAAATACTATTTTCGGTGGCCTGTACTACCTGCACCACGCTACAACAACCTCGAAGAGAGTAGATGTTTGACATGTTAGAAGAATAAGACAAGCGAAGAGGTATGGAAGAATTGGCCTCGGGAAGAGGGCCAGAGGGAGAATAGAAGAAATGCGATCCCCTGGGGATCAAGGCTACATGCCTCATCAATACAAAAATTGGCTCACTGTCTCCGATGCACCAGGTGTTTAATGTTGGGGCGGCGCCTTGGGAAGACCACCTGTCAGAACCATCCTCAAGTTGATGTGCCTTGCTGGGGTCACCTACTTTTTGACACCCTTATTAACTGCCTGATAATGACCGGTCAACTCTGGGGAACCTAGACACAGGTCATCAAAATAATACAAAATTATGGGATCCAGGACTCCAGGATCTGAAAGCCTGTGCTCAAAGAATAGAGAATACAAAATGAGCTATGTTGGTGAAAATATCTAGACTCTGGAGAGCCTTATTATCCTTTACTATTTTTAAATGCTTCCAAAACTTGGCTTATTCCATCCTCATCTATATTCTTAATGCCATCCCACTGGCCATGGACAACCTCAAGCTTCTCTTCAAGTTCTCCGGCCCCATTCCAAAATTCATCTACTATCTTCATGACATCATGTGCCTGGATCATCATCTTGGATAATCTTGATAACCTTCCACTGTCAAAGTCCTTGACAGACTGATACAAGGACTCCATCCACTCATCATATGTACTGAGAACATAGTCCTTCACAGTGTATGTCTCAGTGGTGAAGGGGTTGACTTGTGATACCCTTATGAAAAATGCTTCGAATAGGCCCAAAGGATACTGTGTCGTAGTTACCTTCTCTTTCAGGGCCTTAACTAGTTCCTTGCATACCTTGATCTTGAGACCAAGTTTGGAGTGCTGGGCCCAGAGGGAATCATATGATTCTTCTCCCAAAATTCCCGCCTCTGTGACGACTTCTTCCCCAGTCTTGAAAACCTCATCCAACCCGGCCTTCCACTTCTCATACTTTTCTAAGTCCCTCTCCCACAAGATAGCAGAGGCGTTTGCTTGACTAAGGAGATGACTGATCTGATAGAGATCTGAGAGTGACACCACTAAAAATTGCCTTACGATGAATATATTCTCGGTGATGCATCCTTCCATAGCTTGGGCCTTCTTCTTCATAGCCCTTAGAGAATCCATGTCACCCTGTGTAAGCAGTAATCTAGTGGTAGAAGCTTTTGGGTGGATCTCGGCCAGGGGCTGCATGAGTTTTTCTAAAAGTGCAAGGAGATTTGCATTGGTTTCTCTTTCTTACTTCAACTTCTGGAACTATTTGTCATATCAAGCCTCCACTACCTTGGTGGCCTCTCTCAGCAGGTCCAACTCACCCTGCTTACCTCTCGTCCCCAGTGCTACCTCTGTAATCGCATAATCTTCAGGCCCTACTACCACTACATCTGCATCTGGGGGAGGCATTGAAATGGTCACAACTGTACTTCCTTCTGGACCAGTCCAGAGGGTATGGACTGTTCGGGCCTTCTTAAGCTTCTTGGCCTCTGCATTTTGGGCCATCATCTCGGCCAATGAGAGTGGAGAACTTGTTACCAGCATCGTGGCCTTTCTCTTTCTGGATTCCACCAGCCATTGGGGTGGCTAGGGTGGATTTTTTGTTAAGTCCTAGGTATCGGGACTCCCTTCAGAGTCTGGTGGTGTATTCTTGATATTTCCAGTATCATCAGGCTCTTTCTTCTTTTCCTATTCCCGCTCCTTCTACTCTCCAGAAGCCTCGGTATTCTTTGCCATGTTGGCATCCTCTTTTTTGATGTCCAAAATTTCTTCTCTATCGATATCAACATCACTTGTATTCTCAGGGGTTTCCTGGTCTTTCTTAGCATTGGGTGAAATGACATTTGTGTCCATGGGGGTTTCCCCTTCACCTTGCTGCTGTTGCTGCTGTTATTCTTCAGCCTCATCTGCCAGGATGTTCTCCTCCATTGGAATATATTCAGGAGGTGGATGAGGTACCTGACCAAAGTCTAACAATGTGGCCGCTAAAACTATCTCACCAAATGTTACCTTCTTCAGAGGTGGCATCTAGAGCATGGAAGCTGATGTTACGGTTGTTCCCGTATGTCTGGTTCCCTCAACCAATGCTGATTTCTCATCCTGTACTTTCTTCTCCTTCGTTGTGTCTGGAACCTATATCTCTGGGATATCAGAGATGTTCATCTATTTAGGCTCCTTTTCTAGTTCTTCCTGGAATTCTTGCTCTGTGGCAGCTTCCCGCTCTGGGACTTCCTTCTCAGTGGGGATTTCCTCTTTTTCCTGAGTAGCGATCTCTTCTATCATGTGATCTATATCCTCATGTAGGTTTATGAGCTCATATGTCCTGAAGACATCATCAAAATCATCATGCAGGGGAGAGGTATCTGAAATGTTCCCAAGTTTGAGGGAATCTGAATTGACATCTACTAGAGGAATGTTAGGCATACCAGGGCCCTCTTCTGTGTTTGGGGTGGGGTTCACCTTCTGATTCTTCTTTCTTTGTAGTGGGACCCTGACATCCAAAATACTTGTAGACTCTTCCTTAGCAAAAGTCTGTCTGCTCATCATCGCGGCCAATGACAGGGATCCCACCGGGTGAGCAGGTGCCACTGGAGTTGTGAGGAGGCCTTGGGAAAGTTGTGCACTTATCTTCGAGCTTGCCAACCTTGACACCTCCATTTTATCTTATAACTATGCCATTTTGGGGAGCGGACCCTGGGGAGGTACCTTAGCTGGGGTACCTTCTTTTTCCTTTCCCTTTCTTGTGCTGGGTCTTGCAGCTCCAGAGGTCAATGTAGACCCCCGAACAATTGGTCCTTTCTGGGTGCTTTTAGGACACACCCACACAAAATACTTGTGACTATTTTCTACAATGAGGTGACATACCCCCTCAATTGTCAAATCTTCTAGGGTGGTCCAATCCACTGGAGGGAGATCCAATTTATCTAACCCCCGCTCTTTGTATAATGGGTCCTCCAACGACCCATCATCTAAAAAACCCTTTGGGAAACCCTGAAGGTTGAGAGATTTCATCAAGAATTTAGACATCTGTGAATGTTGGCGGGCCTGAAGATCAAAAATGTCCTGGAAATCTTCCTAGAAATCTTTAATATCTTTGATGTATGGTGGGGACACCCGGGGAAGTGCTAGTGCTATCTTACTCAATGGATCAAAACTATTTCTGGTATGGTCAAACTCCACCAGTCCTAGAATTTTTAGTTCATTGTCTGCCTCTTTGGCTGCAGCAAGATGGCAAGAATAGTTCCCACAAGAGATTGGGAATGGGACGTTGGTAACCTTCTTCAATGTGAAGAGGGCGCGTAGCTCCAGAATTTGTCTATAGAATTCTAAAAGAATGATTTTATCCCCACAATATTGGGGAAGAAGATAGGGTTTCTCGGAGAAGCTGGTCACCCAAATATATGTGTGTTTCTAGAATTGAATGAAATAATTTCTGTAAGAACTCACCAAGTTCATCACCTCCTACGACAACCAGTATCCAGAATCTTGAGTAAGTGTTAAAATATTTTGGTAAATGAAGGCATCATTTACCCTGCAAAAATTTGGGAAACTTAGTTCCCACTGGACTTGGGGATAATGATCCCATGGCATCAGCTGGCTCAGCCTGTTCCCAAGAATGCTCATTGTTTGCAAACCCTCGAAGGCAGGTCTCTATTGGGCCAGCGGCCATAACACGTATGATGTCATATAGAACTTTGAAGTCTGGAGGACGCTCTTCATCTATGTGTCCACGTGGTTGGAAATGATGGCTGCCCAGTTGAATGTCTAACTGTGAGTGGTGATACTATATAGAAAGTAATACATCCATGTTGAGAAATCTTGGGCATGGGGCTCTCCAAAGAGCTTGCATAAAAATATGATCCCGACCTGGATAGGTTCATTTAAATCCCCGCGGGGAATCTCCAGCTTCATTTTTTTGTAATCCCTTCTCGAGGATTTTAACCAGTGAGTGTTGAGATGCTGTCGGGAGAGAAGGGAAGGCTCCTCAAACTCCTTTAATGACTAGGACCGGGGGAGAACAATGAAACCCTTGAATTGTGGGATCCCCAGGCCTGAAGCAAAAGTTAATGCATCCAGATTGCTAATAGTTGCTGGATAGTGTAACAGCCGGGGATCGATGAGCAAAACAGTTTGAGTGGGGGCATTGTAGAGCATCGCCGGTTGGAGTATCAGCTCTAGTGCCTACACCAAGCAGGAAAAAATTGCATGTTTGATGATTCTGGAGGTGGCCAAGTATTTCACTATTTCATTTTTGACGGTCCTTTGTTGGTAGATGGCTTGGACCAAGCCCTGCATTTTAGCCCATAGTCCAATATCTATATCTGTTATTTCTTGCAACTTAGAGTTCACCTTGGACCCTACAAGAGAACCCTCCTTCGAGTACTTGGAAGTTAACAATAGCTTTGCCAACATATTTTTGGCCTTAGTTTTTGCAGCTGCCCGAGTGGAGGTAGTTGGCAGCTCTGGGCTATCAGGAGGAGTGATCACTTCAGACATTTTGCTCAAACAATCTGCAACCTGCAAGACTAGAGAACCGTCAATACATGATATGATAAAAATAAATTTAAGGATTCTGGAGAATTCACCACCATTTCGCACCTGCCCAAAAATGTGTTAGCACGCATCAAAATCCTGGAATGGTGAAGTTAACATGGATCAGATTCTGGTAAGCACCCGGGGGCTCTGGGGAATTGGTTTAAGTGACAAAAGTGGGATGAAGACCCAAGGGCTTCTTAGCACCTGAATTTTGGAAGAACTAGCCATTGTCGACGTGACTGGTAGTGAGGCGTACTTGGCTGACATGTGTCATCATGTCACCACGTGATAGGTGGCATAAGGACATTAATGGTGACAAGGGGGCTAACATGGGGGAAGTAAATTCTAGATGGTATGGGATTTGAATGCCCACTCATGGGAAATTAATCCCATAATTAAAGTAACATGATAGAGGAGAGAGAAAGTTTCTAGGGCTTGAACTAGCGAGGTGCCAAGTTTGAGCCGTGGTGAATACCTCTCTGACGAGCTCGATAGTTGGTTTGGACATGATGGAGTGCAACAAGCTCAACACAATGGAGGGATATATAGAGAATATACACCCAATACACAGAGGGCCGAAGCACTACGATGGCCGAAGCACAACTCGCAGGCTGACCACAAAATAATGAAATATATACAACTATAAACAAAAGATTACACAGTTTACAAAATATACAGAAGAACCTAAAACTATTCTACAACAATGTAAAAATTATACACTATATTACAACTACATAGAGGGCGGACAACTCTCTAGCAGAGGCAATCCACCAATGGGAGGTGACAGAAAAGCCAACGCAAAGACGTAGCAAAACAAAAAAAAAATAGACAGACCAAAACCAGATAGAAGCGAGAAACAGAGAACCGAAAACCAGAGAAGAGAGATTCAATGGCCTACTTGGAAATGTGAGGGAATGTGAGAAAGACAAGCACGGGGGTGCTTTGCAACAATTTCACCTTCAATTGACCATGAGCGAGCTCTGTAAATCACTTTTTAATTAACCACTAAGGATAGGGAGCAATTTGCTGTTTAATCACCTTAAAATCACTCTGAGTGCTCTAAGTGTTTGATCATGGTAAATGTGAAAATGACAGGTAACTTCTATTTATACCCCTAGGGTAAAAATAAGTGTTGCATTCTTTCTGAAAACTCTGAGACAAGCAAACCTCCAGACCCCAGGCCTGGAGATTCTATGCAACCACACCTTCTCAGAAAAGAAGATATGATAGTAGAGAGTCCCAAGTATGGGATCCGGCTGACTCAAAAGAACAAACAAAACTCTCAGACCGGGTCCCAGAGACAAAAGAAGACAAAATAAAAAAGAAAGACAACCCTCGTGGAAGCAAATACCAGAGGGAAACAAACGAAACAAAAGAAACCAAAGGAAAGAGCAAAAAGCAAAAAGGGGGACCCAACATTTTTCCTACAAAATGTAGGGACGAGTATGCAGGGCATAACAAATGGTGACTATCTGGGATGAATACCTTAGCGCATTTGAGAACTTTAGAATCTTTGGTTAGAAAAACTGGAAATAATCTTTACCTGAAGCATTCTGCTTGCAAAGTGCGAGGTGTATGAAAAAATTAGAACTCATCCTTGATTCAATCTTTCGATCTTTCGTCAGTTGTGAAGTATGTGATTTGAAAGAAAACCAAGCCGATGACCTCCGGGAGGAGAAGAGAGGAGACACTAAGAAAATCAAACCAAAGTCATCACATCTTGCATGTTTCCCCTGGATACTAGAATTCTCCATTCTTCAATCCTTTTTTTTTCTCTGGATGATAAGGAAGTACTTATTGTAGGAACTGATAAAAACAGTACCGAATCCCAAGAGCAGCTGCATGCAAGAAGACCTGTTACAAGAATGAAGCAAGGAAGCAAAAAATAAGAAACCCTTATGTGCTAAAAAATGGCAGAGAAAATAATTTATTAAAAAAAAAGGAGAGTACAATAATGATACAAAGGCAACATATAAGGTAAGAAAACCTAAAGCCAGAAAAATCTAGGTTTGTGCATTAATAATTAATAAACATTTTAATTATTATGCACCTACAAATGACAAGCTTAAGTGAATAGAATAATAGTGAACTTTAATAATTAAACTAAAGTGATTTAATTATAAATACAAATGTACTATTACTCTAACACCCCCCCTTAAGTGAAGCTCAGGAGGTAAGCTAACCTAGCACAACTATGAAAGCAGGAAAAGAGGGTCCCGACAACAAGGCCTAATCAGGTACCCAATACAAGGAAATCTCTATAAACCGAAGACAAAGGAGAAAACCCAATGGAAAAAAATCCTCTCCAAAAAGAGATAAAAAAGCAAGCAAAAGACAAAAATGACTTCAAGAGACTCTCTCAAAGCCATAAGTACAATGCATGCTACCAACCCCCTAGTGAGAGAGGGTCAAGGCTCCAAAGCCCCCCCAGAATGAAAGAAGCCCTGGATCAATGAACAAACCACCATGACGCCGATACAAAGGAGTGAAAGGAAGTGAGCACTAAAGAGGTAACCTTAAAAGATGAGGTGACACTGGAAGGCTGAGCTCATGCTCAAAGGAGTAGACATGAGGATCCTAAAAGGGAACCCCTACGGTAGGTGGTATGACAAGTGTGCTAACACTGTTAGGAGAGAGGAGATGAGTATCCTCTGTAGAATCCTCAAAAATTGCACCTGGTGACTCGATGAATGGAGCTGGAGGGCAGTGCTAAAGAAGAGTCTCGTTGAAGAGAAGAAACCCCAACAAGTTGAGGTGAGGCAGCCATAGAAGTGGTCTCAGGAACAACACAGAGGTTCAAGTGACCTGACTGTCCCACATGATGCTCTCGCATAAGAGGAGAGCTGCGCTACGATGATGGAGATGGTAGACCAAAGTGAGAAAAGGTGTAGAGATAGGTGGAATAATCAACTATCCCTATAGCAACAATGCCACCTATCACACTATCCCAAATGAAGACTAAATCTGGCGTGAACTCAACTGTCTTCCCTGATCCACTATGTGTAATCTGGTAAATCAAGAGAAGGTTTGCAGATAGAGATGGAACATACAATACATCATTGAATGTGCCTTCCTGAATGCATATAGAACCTTTTCCGCAGACTAGCATAACAGTGTTATTCCCCATGAGAATGTGGGGAATAGAAGAAGCCTCAATAGAAGAGAAGATCTCTGGAGAAGATGCCATATGGTGAGAAGCACCTGAATCCAGTATCCAAGGGACCTGGGAAGAGGATGCAACATAAGCCCGTAATGCATGACCCTGTCCAAAATCCTGTCCAGATGTCAAAGATGAGGTAGAAGACTGAAAAGTAGACCCCTTTGAGGTGGAAGATGATGGAGAGGAAATAGTTCTCTTCTGAAGGAGAGCTTGCAAATCTGCAATTTGTTTCTCATAGCCATCAAATCTCTTCTAAAAAGAATGTGACTCATCATGAGGCCCCTTCTGACAATAGGAACATGTAGGGTTCTTAGTCTTCTATTTCTCCTTCTTAGAAGAAGATGGTGGGCCAGTAGAGTGCTGAGAAGAGGAATCAGATATCTACTTCAGCTTCGGCTTATGTGTATCCTGAGATGACTTGGCAAGCAATGCCTGTGACTGTGAACCTGTAAGACAATCCATTTGACTAAGCTTGGACTGCTCATGAGTTAACCTGTCACAGAAGGTCTCAAAAGAGGGCATAACATGACATGCACCCATTGCATCCATAGTGGAGTAGAAGGTAGAAGTGAAAATATGATAAGGGCCACGAAGCTTTGAGAGTATCAGAAAGATACACTCATCATCTGACTTCATCTTTCTAGAAACTTGTAAAATAGATCGAAGAGACTTGAACTTCATCAGGAAGTCCTCAATGCTGGTGAATGATTTAGGTACCAAGGAGGTGAACTCTGCATCAATTTGGAGAACCCTGAACTGATTCATTGTGCCAAACAAGGTGGAAAACTTGTCCCACATATCCCTAGGTGTGGTCAGACCATCCAAGTGGAACAACAACCCATCTGAAATATTCATGGAAATGAGGCCCATTGCCTCATCCATCCTATTTCTGTGCATAAGAGCCTCATAAGGCCTCTGTAGAACTAGATGAGCCGCATCTAGGCAGGACCATAAACCTCGTGACATGAGGATTTTGGTCATTTGTGGCTTCCATGTGTGGTAGTTATGTGGAGTCAGAATGACAATGGATGTGTCTGACATTGAGAGAATAAGACAAAAGTAGAAGGGTCTCTTTGAATTGAAAATGAAGAAAGAAATATGCACCCCCACAAACTATCAAACTAACTCCTGTACACCACAAAAATGAAGCCAAAAACACAAAGAACAAGTGAAAAACCTGAGGTCCAAATGCAGAGGAGATCAAAAGCCTCAACTTTGACACCAAAAATTAGTGCTCAAACAACCAAGTGAAAAGAAGAAACCTCCATGGTTGGAACTGACTCAGAAAGAGCTTTCCAATGATATATGACACTTGCAATTTGGACTCTGTATGCTCAAGTTATGAGCAAAAAACTGATAGGACCCCTGAAAAGAGAGCTCGCTGAAAAAACACAAAGAGGAGCCTAAATTTGACGCCTGTATGGACGTCACCGAGCTGTTGGATGACATCGAAAGGTGGACTAGCGACCAATTGGTGGCACCGCCAGCGGAGGTGGCGACCGGGCTGGGCAGCGTGGCAATGGTTGCTGGTCTGGGCGGCTGGCGGGCTGCACAGCGGTGGTGGGTGGCGCGCTGGTGGGCAATTAGAGGCACGATGGTGGCACAGTCTGTTTTAAACATGCCACACTTTTTTAAAGCATTTTTTTTTTTTTTGAATTTTTTTTGAAATTTTCCTCATTTCTCGTGCCCATACGACCCTAATAGGCCAAAAAATTTCTTCCAGATGCTCTGGTGTCCAAATCAGACATGTTTTATATGAAAATGGGGGTTTTTGGGCCTTCTAGATGCAACTGTGAGGTCAGTTTTGGTCTAAAGTGTTGCAAAAACTAGAGGCCCCCCAGCTCCAATAAAAAATACCCAAAAAAAATTGAAAGCTTCAAACCCTCTTACCGCGAAGAGCTTGCTTCAACAGAACTTGAACAAGCCACAAAAACAAAGCTCTGATACCATGTAGGAACTGATAAAAACAATACTGAATCCCAAGAGCAACTACATGCAAGAAGACCTGTTACAAGAACGAAGCAAGGAAGCAAAAAACAAGAAACCCTTATGTGCTCAAAAATGGCAGAGCAAATAATGTATTAAAAAAAAGGAGAGTACAATAATGATAGAAAGGTGACATATAAGGTAAGAAACCCTAAAGATGGAAAAAGCTAGGTTTGTGCATTAATAATTAATAAACATATTAATTATCATGCACCTACAAATGACAAGCTTAAGTGAATAGAATAATAGTGAACTTTAATAATTAAACCGAAGTGATTTAATTATAAAGACAAATGTACTATTACTCTAACACCCCCCCTTAAGCGAAGCTCATGAGGTAAGCTAACCTAGCACATCTATGAAAGCAGGAAAAGAGGGTTCTGACAATAAGGCCTGATCAGATACCCAATACAAGGAAATCTCTGTAAACCAGAGACAAAGGAGAAAACTCAGTGGGCAAAACTCCTCTCTAAAAAGAGATAGAAAAGCAAGCAAAAGATAAAAATGACTTCAAGAGACTCTCTCAAAGCCATAAGTACAATGAGGCAGTACTTATTTCACCGTGAACCTTAATCTTAGCTAATTTTAATGGCAATACTTCTTTCACCTTTCCATCCACCATTAAATTACTAAATAGGAGAGAATGTTCCGAACTTGGGATTTTTAAATGATTTTTAGACTTGGTCAACAACTAGTGCAATCGATCTTCCCACAGGGTGTCCGATTACTTGCTTCTTGAATTTTCTTTTTAATTGATGTCCGGACTGTCAAGATGTGAATGTGATGAAGAATACTCATAACCTTTTACAATACTTGCAAAATAACTCTGGAGTGCAGAAAAATTCCACTATGCTAACAATAGATTCTAAATTCACCAGAATACACAAGGTACCATTCCAAAGACTAGATGTTATGCGAAGCATACATGTCTACAAGAAGAAGAAAACACACGTTGGGAACCTGGAAAACAAATGAAAACAAAAGAAAGCCAAAGACAAAGGAAAACATGAAAAGGAAAGGCGGTCCCAGAGGATGGCCGACAAACTCTTTACAAGGCAAAGGTACTCCAAACGGAGCACTGAGAAAGGTATTTACAAGCAGAAACTTTACATATAGTACAACTTTAGAAAAACTCATCACCTACCTTACTCAAAGTAGTGCTTGAGAAACTGCCCATTGACAGGCAATGGGATGGCTTCTCTGGTCATAGTGTTGAGGCAATAAGTATTTTCCCCACAAATCTCAGATATCAGGTATGATCCAAGCTAGAGCCGTTGAAACTTAGTGTGTTTTCCCTTCTTTTCTCAGGCCTTGTCCCACAAGAGAACCAAGTCTGAAATCTAAAAGGCCTTATACTGGGCTCTTTGATCAAACCATGTTTTCACTACTGCTTGATGATGCACAAAATTTTCAAGGGTTGTGTCTCTTTGTTCCTCCATTCACACCAAGTTCAAAAGCCAAACCTCCACAATGTTGTCTCGATTGCTGAATTCTTGCATAAACTATAAAACTGGGATTTGTAAGTTGATGGGGAATATTGGATTCTAGACATAAACTAGATGGAATGGGGATGTCCCTAGGGCCACCTTTATTCTGATATGATCCACCCAGAGGGAAAATCTAAGCTTTTGATGCTAGTCCTGGGGATTCTGTTCTAACAAATGCTTGATCACCTCAAGTAGATTTTTGTTGGTCGATTCAGCCACACCATTACCTTGGGGGTAGTAGTTGCTGGAGAACTTCAGGGTGATCTTTCTTTTATAGGTCCATTCAAGTAATTGCACTGAAGAAAACACTAGAATATTATCACACACTATATCAAATGGCATCCCAAATATCATGATTATGTTTTCTTCCAAGAATTTCATAACTACGTATGCCGTGTTGTTTTTGCAAGGAATCGCTTCAGACCATTAGGTGCAATAATCGGTAGCAGTCAAAATGTACCAATGGTTGGTAGATGAGTTGGGGTTGATTTCTGTGATAAAGTTAAATGGCCATTGGGCGAAGGGTCTATCTTCGAAGACCGGTTATAAAGGCATGACCAGGTTTTGCTCACGATGTGCCGTTGTTTGGAAAGTATGGCATCTCCTAATGTGACTATAGACATCCTTATAGATACATGGACAATAGTATATATCCCAAAGGATCTGATGGGCAGTGGCATTAGTTGAGCCATGCCTAGTTCCAAACTTCCCATGAAATTCTTTAATCACTCTCGCAGCTTGGTCCCTGCATATGCATCAGAGGTATACCCCCTCATAATTCCTGCGAAAAAGCATTCCATTTTTTTATCATGAAGTGTGCACTTTTCAACCACAGGGCACGATGTTTGTTTGGGGGTATCCCCTCCGGGAATCTATTGTTAATCAATAAGTATACCGGATCGGTATACCACAGATCTTGAGTGATGGACGCCACTATGTAATTTTGACATTTAATGTTCAGAGTCTCTTCTGCCATTGATCTGCATAGTCTATGGCCTTGGACTATCTTCATGGGTTGCATTTCCAAATCATACTCTTAGAGGATGGCCATCCATTTCCCCCGTTGTTCACCCAATTCACTCCGCAGGAGCAGAGAGTTAGCAACTTGGTCTGAGATGATAGCGTGGACTTTACTTCAAATAATATAATGCCAAAATTTTTTCACAATGTGAATGAGTGCAAAGGCCTACTTTTCCAAAAGCAAATATCAGACTTCGACATTCTTAAAAGGGGATCTCATGAAAGAAATTGGTTGTTCTTCCCCTTCAACCTTCTGGGTCAAAACTTCTGTGGTAGAATGCGGCAAAGCAAAGGAGTATATATGAAAAGGGAGGGAATAGTTCAGGCTAGCCAGGATAGGTGCCTCCATAATCATTTTCTTAATCTAGGTGAATGCTCAATTTTCTTTAGGACTCCACTCAATCTTTGTATCTTTCTTCATCATCTCATTGAGTGGTTTCACTATCTTGGTGAACCCAGTGATGAACCACTGGAAAAAATTTATCTTTCTGAAGAAATATCTCATTTCCTTCTTGCTGCTAGGCATCTGTAGATTTAGCAGTGCTTCAACTCTCTCAGGGTCAATAGATATACCCTTCTCAGAGATGATAAGCCCAAGAAGCTTCCTTTCAGTGACCCCAAATATACATTTCTTAGGGTTGAGGGATATTCCATACCAGCAAAATCTCTTGCAAATTTGGGTGAGGTAGACAGAATGATCACACATGTCTTGGGAAAAGATGGTCAAATCATCCATGTAGATGATTATGCACCAGTTTACTAGGCCTTCGAATGCAATGTCCATGGCCTTCTAAAATGTGGCCCCTACATTGATCAGGCCAAAGGGCATCCTCTGGTATGCAAACGTTCTCCACTTGGTGGTGAACACCATTTTGTCTCTATCTTCATACTAAACCATTACCTGGTTATACCCAGAGTACCCATCTAGGAAGGACATCATTTGTGATCCATTCATGATTTGCAATACCTCATCCAATGAGGGGAGAGGGTGATTATCCTTCTTAGATGCCTTGTTTAGATTGCAAAAATCTATGATAAGGTGGATCTCGCCACTTTTATTCCTCATAGGGACAAGTTGGCAACCCACGTAGTGTGTCAGATTAGGAAGATAATCAAGGCTGAAAATAGTTTTTGAACCTCCTGATGAATTAGAGGCTCGATCAATAGGTTTACCAGTTTTTTCTTTTGCCGGAAGGGCTTAGCATAAGGTTTTAGTGGGATGGTCTGGGTCATGATGGATGTGTCATATGTCTTCAAATCTTCATACCCCCACACAATTACATCAATGTATTCTTAGAGAACCACAAGAATCTTCTCCTTCTCCTCAGGGGAGCAGGAGGTGCCAATGTGTACCAATTTTTCTTCACCAGGCTGGCCGATGTTAAATTTTTTTAATTTTCCTCCCTCTAAGGAGGATGATATCTTTTCCTAACCCTGAGGGTCTAAGTTAGAGATTTTTTCTAGTGCTACCATCCCCTTAGGGATGGTGTTGGTTGGCAAGTCTATGATCCCATCATCTTCTTCATCTTGCCCAATATCTTCGTGTTCTGTCTTTTCCACTATCTAGTCTTTGAAGACACCAACATTGGCCATGAAGGCCAGGATATGCTGATCATCCTCAAAGACCCAAAAGTGGGTGACATTTTCTAGAATAGACAGGGTGGGGACCATCTCAACAGAGAATTTCTAGAGTCGGGAGCCAGCCATTGGCTCAAGGGTGCTGGCAGATACAACAAGGGCATCCAGAATGTAGTTTATTTTCTAGGGAATGAGTTCAATGCCAAAGGCATCAAAATCCTCAATGAGGCTCCATGCCCATTTGCAGGTATGTGGCCAGCCTTTTACCATGACAAGTGTATTGGATTCAGACCTGCTTGACGATCAACTCTGAATCACCTAGTGCCCGAAGGCGGGTGATTCCCTTTCTTAGTGAAAATAAGAGTTTGAAGACCAAAGCCTCGTAATCCATGATGTTGTTCATGTAGTTGAACCACAGTCTATAAGACGCGAGGAAGGATTTCTCTGGTGGGTTGATCAATTCCACTCCAGCCCCACAACCTTGTTTAGACTGGGACCTGTCAAAATTCAAGGTCAATAAGTCACTGTTTTTTGTCTGGGGCTGGGAAGGAAAAGTGGCCTTTGGATTATTTTTGGGAAGGTTGGGAGGAGATTCCTCCGGTGCTAATGGTATGTGGGTGAGGATTTCTTCTAGAGAAGTCTATGGTTGGGATACCTAGATAAGTGGCACTGCGAGGATGCTGTTGGATGGATCATTGGGTCCAGGCACATCTTCTTTTTGTTTCTTCTCCTAGAGGGCATTGATGTGACAGGTAGCAGCGTTAGTGCAAGGCTCACACTTTAGTTCTGAATGTTTCTGATAATGCACCCAAAACTAAGTGCTGAACAAGAGCGTAGTAGGTGTTGTTGCAGTACCCTATGAGTTAACCTCACCCCTTATCTTTTTGTCTAAGTCCTGGATCCTCTGTGAGACTATGGGATCCTCCTTGGGGGTGAAATCAAATGTGAGGATTTCCAGGTGTTGGTACACCCTGGGGAAAGTCTCAAAGAAGAGGAATTCATTCACCCTCCTGACTTTGGTGAGGGCTTGTTTCATCCTGGGTTCACTTTCTACCCGGATCTAGTTAGATTCTCCCTCCCAGGGGAGCCACAAGTGGGAAAAGTCAGTGGAGAAATATCCATTAAGGGACTTAGACCAATTTTGACTCAATAACATCCTATAAGTCTCCAGGATGTCCACCACTTGGATGTTGATTATGCTTGCTATTTGGTGGTCTTGGATGAGATAAATCTAGACATTTTTTAGTTCACCTTCCATTTTTATAGCAGTTTTGTCTAGCTGGACTACTGCACCTTTGGATGGAATAGGATATAGTCTAAGCTTCTAGCATATTGATAAGGGCATGACATTGCATGGAGCACCGAAATCTACCAAGTAATTATGTAGGTTCTTCCCTTGTATGTTCAAACCTAGTAGGAAGGGAAGATCCTCAATGTTTCCCCAGAAGACAACCGCATTGGCATCATCAAAAGTGACCATCTTGGGTGGGCGACTGATAGCTTTTGGGTTTCCCAAGAGTTTCAAAAGAGACATCCTCTTCTTAGGAAAGTTTAGCAAAACCTCCATTAAGGTCATGGAGGTGGTAGTTCATTCTAATGCCTTGGTGATATCGAACCTTCCCCCCAGGAATTGTTAGCTTCCCTCAGCCGGATCCTTAGCTTGGTTAGAGCTAGACCCTTTCATTGGGAAGGAGAGATCAATTATGTTGTCTCAGGGAGGGGTATCTTTGGGAGGTATAGCTATGTAAATTGGTCCTTTACCAGCCTAACTCTGAGTGTTATAAGGAGTTCACAGGTTGGTGAAGGCATTGGCCTCAAAGGCCAGAATAGATTCATCAAAGAACCCCTATAATTTAGGTTCTTCTTCATCTTCTTCACAAACTGGTTCAAAGAAAATGGTCTCACAAGTGAAAGCACTGTGAGTGGGCTCTTGCACAGATGTTTTTGAGGGTGTAGGATCGACAAGTTGTTGCCTATCTGTCTGGGAGATCATAATGACCTTCTCCAGGGTGGCACAGTTCACCTCAGAATGAGAGCCAGTGTCATGCAATCTACACCAGTTAGTCATGGGGTAGAATTCTGCAAGCTATGTAGAGTGGCTAGGTCCAACACTACCCTAAGTGGTGTTTTGGTTCAGAGGAGGACCTCCAGTATTTGCATTGTTATTCCATTGCTATTGGTTGGGCTGAGGCCTATTATTGCAATTCCTTCCTCCAACATTAGTATTTTGTTGGTTGGAGAAGATATTCCCTCTTTGGGGATTGGAGTTGTGGGGTGCAAAAGACCTTGCCTTTAGCTGTCCCATGTCCATAGTCAGTGAGGACAATAATTGCCAGAGGGATTCAACCTTAGTGGATAGCTAGGTGTTTGCATCACAGTGTGATAGTTGTTGGGGTGGGTTTCCAAGGAAGGAAACAACAACTACTAGAGTCGAGGGTGGAATTCCTCTATTCATGGGCAACTGGAAGAAAGGCACTCTGGAAGGTTGTGTATGTGGTTATTACATTTGCTGCGGCTGGTTCTAGGGAACAAATTTCAGACCTGGTATTGGCTGTGCTTGCAATGGGTATATGTACCAGGCCTATTGGTCTATTGGTGGTGGTGGAAGATTCATGGCCATGGTAGGGGCACCCATTGCCTAATTATATCCCCTGGTGTAGGAAGTTTTGCCAGGTATCATGTTGAAAGGCATGCTCTGCCCAATCCCGCTTGGAGCTTTGTTCAAACTGTAGGACAACTCCAATGCTAGGTTGTAAACCTTTTCTAGAGTATCTTGATTAGTGGGGGTAGTAGTTCTCCATAGGAGAGTGGAAAACAAAGGGTCCATCACATTAAGGTATGTCTGGATGGTTACATCCATGGATAGGATGAAGGGACCCATGCACCGCTTCAAGGCGCGTTGGAACCGATGGTTAAATACTACAAGGGGTTTGGTGGTACTCTAAATTTTGATAATTTAGAAGTCCTAATCCATTATCAAGAAGCATGTTTATCCATACTAAAAAAATATCAAAGGAAGGAAGCTTTATGACACAAATAAATAGAACTAACTAATTGAAGCCTTCAGAAAATGCTGAAATTTAGACCTTCTACAAAGATGATTTTGACAGAGGATAAAGTGTTAGGGTTTGACAGAACTGGAACAATATAAGAATAAACAGTTATACGCAGAAACAATAGAAGAAAGAAACTAAACGTAGATAACACATAGATTTAACGTGGCTCACCCAAAACCTGGGCTACGTCCACCTACACAGCCGTCCAACCTTTCTTATTATCCAGCAAAAAACATACACCACTCTACAATGCATTATACATCTCAAACGCTTATAACATGTGTTTTAGGGCAACCTCTAAAATTGACCATTTTAGGGTTTTACAATGTCGGTCTTCTTTTTCTCAAAAAAACAAATCTCTTTATCAACATCTACTACCTGATCAGTCACCAAAATATCAACATAAAGATGGTCTAATTTTAAAAATCTAAAAATGACCCAGTTTGGGAAATCAAATTCCCTATCTCTAGCATAAATATTAGCTTTTCACGAGGTGTTTTGGATTTTTGACCAAAGCCAAATCCGAAAGTTAGGTAGATATTTTTTAGTTAGTTTATTGTTCTTTCAAAATAATTTGTAATAAGAGTTGTGTCTTTTCACCCTAAAAAGGTGTGAAAGCCACTCAAACACATGTATATACATAATGTAAAATGTAAAGAGAAGAA
>MU224851.1:304671-336766 GCA_018584345.1 Thuja plicata | reverse complement strand
TTTTCTTGTAAAAATGTCTCTGAGGTTGAACATAAGATTGGAATGATCTTGACTCTATTGCCCATGGTAGAATAAGGCATTGGTCTAATCATTATTTGGATTATAGTTATTCAGTTCATTGTTTATAATTTTGTGCTATCTCATCTATCTATTCATTTCAAATTACATACACATATACTAAAGATTCTTTCAATTACTTAAAGTATTTCAGTTTACAGTTCATGATATATTGCTTTTGGTTAGATTTATTTCAAGTTCCTTGCCATACTTGAGAGAGAAGGTTGAAGTGTTCCTTATCTGCTATAAAAAGATTTGTAACTTGAAGGATAAGTCAAGGTATAGGCCTACCAGCCTTGGTTTTGCAGAGCTAGAATTGCAGAAGTTCCAACCTTGCCTTGGTTGTGACTTATTAGTTGGCCAAATCACTTGGGTTTCCCAACATTGGATTGGCAAGTCCATAGGAAATTGAATCTATCAATTTGAGCACCAACAGGGTTCATTCGATTCCTTCCTGATGGAGATGAACTAGTTGTGGGACCATGCTAGGTTCACATGTACATGGAAGGCCACTAGAAAGGTGTCCTCCATGTCCTGCCAACTGTTGATGGAGTTGGTGGGCATGTTAAGCTACCAGTTCAACTTGTTCTATCCCAAGGACAAAGGGAACATCCGGGTCACAATGTTGTGATGTTAGATCTGGTGTCGGTTCATGGCATCTTTGTATGCCTATAGATTATCTTCTATGGTTCATGATCCTAAGTGCTCATATCGAGGGTGGATCTTCTCCGAGTGTGAAGGAAGATTGTTGGTTGCACCCGAAAACTATCCCATCGGGGACCTGGTGTTACCAAAGTATGCTGCCATCGGAGGTGCTAGCTTTTGGTTAGACTGAGTGTTGGTTCCCAAGGTTATCTAAGAGGCTTGGGTATTTTGTGATGTATTAAACCCCCAAACAAGGTTGGCTGACTACTTGGCTTTCAGAGTCCACTTCTTTCAAGTAGGAGGCTCGAGTTTGACAAACCTCCTAGGATTGGGGCCTGATCTAAGGACTCTTTCAAACCGGGCAGGTGAAAATGAGCCAATCCCACTAAAGGTCTGCCTCCTAAATCTATGGCTTAGGGAATTCTCAGGTGGTGTAAAGTCTAAATATTCTGAAGGGGACAAGCTCATGCCCTCCTTCTAGTGCCAGTTTCTGTTGACAGGACTTTGTGACCAGGTCCGCCAACAGACATAAGTTGTCACAAGGTACCGGGGCACCGACCAACTTTGCCTGTAAAGGTTGTCTGGGGAATAAATTCTCCAGGCCTTCAAGCACATGTGAGTCAGGTCTTGACAGTGTGGGAGCTAATTTGGGAGTGTGATTGTTTTCTTCAGGGGGATAGTTGGTTATCTTGGCTCATCTTCTCTAGGGATTTTGGTAAGTTGGGTTTTCCTGCAAGCGTGCATTAGTTAACAAAATAAACTTTAAAAGATAGGCCAGGATTAGAAGTATTTCATCTACCTATAGTCATGCAAATACATTTAAAACATCAACCATGCTCTAACATACTACACTAAAATACTGAATGCACACATAACCATTAGTTCATACATATTCAATAGCGAGGGGAAAAGGAGGTCGTTAATATACTTAAAACATTAGAGCAAGGGACATTAGAAACATACGACACAAAAGAATGTTAATCTAGAGATTAGAATGCTAACAACATCATTGCTAGAAATCCTCCTTCTTCATTAAAATGTTTCCAGCGAGCACTGGTGCGTACAATAATGGCTCCAAGGGAGCATCTATCTACTGAGAACTTTTAAAAACTAAGGAGCATTGAGCTCTACAACTACCAGAAATGAAATGGTGAAATGCTATAGCTATGGACTGCAAAATCATCAATTTTGCCAACCCTTAGAATGAGGTCAGACTTATTATTTATACACACGCTTACCCTAAAACTAACCTAAGTTAACTTTTTACTCAACAATAAAATACTATTTTCGGTGGCTGGTACTACCTGTACCACGCTACAACAACCTTGAAAAGAGAAGAGGTCTGACATGTCAGAAGAATAAGACAAGAGAAGAGGTATGGAATAATTGGCCTTAGGAAGAGAGCCAGAGAAAGAATAGAAGAAATCTAATCCCCCAAGGATCGAGGCTACATGCCTCATCAATGTAAAAAGTGGCTCACTGTCTCTGATGCACCAGGTGTTTAATGCTGGGGTGATGCCTTGTGAAGACCACCTGTCAGAACCATCCCTCAAGTTAACGTGCCTTGATGGGGTCACCTACTTTCTGACACCCTTATTAACTACCTGATAATGACTGGTCAGCTCCGGGGAACCTGGACGTAGGTCATCAAAATAATACAAAATTATGGGATCCAGGACTTCAGGATCTGGGAGCCTGCACTCGAAGAATAGAGAATACAAAATGAGCTCTGTTGGTGAAAATCTCCAAACTTCGGAGAACCTTATTATCCTTTACTATTTTTAAATGCTTCCAAAACTTGGCTTATGCCATCCTCATCTATATCCTTAATGTCGTCCCACCAGCCACAAACAACCTTAAGCTTCTCTTCAACTTCTCTGGCCCCGTTCTAGAATTCATTTAGTATGTTCACGACATCATGTGATTAGATCATCATCTTGGATAATCTTGATAACCTTCCACTATCAAAGTCCCTGACAGAATGATATAGGGACTCCATCCGCTCATTATATTTACTGAGAACATAGTCCTCCAGGGTGCATGTCCTAGTGATGAAGGGGTCAAATTGTGACACCCTTACCACAAATTCTTCAAATAGGCCAAAAGGATATTGTGCCATAGTTACCTTCTCTTTTAGGGCCTTAACTAGTTCCTTTCATACCTCGATCTTGAGGCTAAGTCTGGAGTGCTAGGCCCGGAGGGAATCATATGATTGTTCTCCCAAAATTTCCACCTCTATGATGGCTTCTTCCTTGACATTGAAAACCTCATCCAACCCAACATTCCACTTCTCATACTTTTCTAAGTCCCTCTCCCATAAGACAATGGAGGTGTTTGCTTGACTAAGGAGATGAATTATCTGATAGAGATCCAGGAGCGACACCACCAAAAATTGCCTTACGGTGACTATATGCTTGGTGATCCATCCGTCCACAGCTTGGGCCTCTTTCTTCATAGCCCATAGATAATCCATGTCACCCTGTGCAAGTGGTAATTTTGAGGTAGAAGCTTCCAAGTGGATCTTAGCCAGGGGCTGCGTGAGTTCTACTAGAAGTGCGAGGAGATTTGTATTGGTTTCTCTTTCTTCCTTCAACTTTTGGGACTGTTTGTCATATCGGGCCTCCATGACCTTGGAGACCTCTCTCATTAGGTCCAAATTTATCTACTTACCTCTCCTCCCCAAAACTACCTCTATAATTGCATAATCTTTGGGCCCTACCACCACTACATCTGCATCTAGGGGAAGCATTGTGATGGTCGCAACTATACTTCCTTCTGGACCAGTCTGGAGGGTATGGGATTTCCAGGCCTTCTTAGGCTTCTTGGACTCTACATTTTGGGCCATCATCTTGGCCAATGAGAGTGGAGCACTTGTTACCACTGTTGAGGCCTTTCTCTTTCTAGATTCCACCAGCCATTGGGGTGGCTGGGGTGGCTTTTCTGTTAAAGCCTAGGTATCAGGACTCCCTTTAGATTCTGGCAGTGTATTCCTAATATTTCTAGTATCATCAAGCTCTTTCTCCTTTTCCTGTTCCTATTCCTTCTCCTACTCTCTAGAAGCCTCGGTATTCTTCACCATGTTGGCGTCCTCTTTTGTGATGTCCAAAATTTCTTCTCTACTGGTATCAACATCACCTGTATTCTCGGGGGTTTCTTGTTCTTTCTCAACATTGGGTGAAATGACATTTGTGTCCTTGGGGGTTTCCTCCTCATCTTGTTGATGTTGCTACTATTTTTCTTTGGCCTTGTCTGCCAGGATGTTCTCCTCCATTGGAATATCTTCAGGAGGTGGATGAGGTACCTGACTAAAGTCTAATAGTGCGACTGCTAAAACTACCTCAGCAAATGTTACCTTCTTTGGAGGTGGCATATGGATCATGGTAGCTAAGGTTATGGTTGTTCCCATAGGTCTAGTTCCCTCAGCCAATGCTAGTTTCTCATCCTATACTTGCCTGTCCTCCATGGTGTTTGCAACTTATATCTCTAGGATGTTGGAGATGTTCATCTATTCAGGATCCTTCTTTGGTTCTTCCTAGATTTCCTGATCTGTGGCAGCTTCCCGCTATGGGACTTCCTTCTCAGTGGGGATTTCCTCTTTTTCCTGAGTGGCAATCTCTTCTATCGTGTGATCTATATCCTCATGTAGGTTTATGAGCTCATCTATCCTGAAGACATAATCAAAATCATCATGTAGGGGAGAGGTATCTAAAATGTTCTCAAGTTTGGGGGAATCTGAACTAACATCTATTGGGGGCATGTTAGGCATATTGAGGCCCTTGTCTGTGTTTAGGGTGGCGTTCACCTACTTCTTCTTCTTTCTTTGTAGTGGGACCCCGACATCCAAAATACTTATAGACTTTGCCTCAAAAAAGTCTGCCTGCTCATCATCATGGCCAATGACGGGGATCCTGTCGGGTGAGCAGATGCCACTGGAGTTGCGAGGAGGCCCTGGGAAAGTTGTGTGCTCATTCTTCTAGCTTGCCAGCCTCGATGCCTCAATTTTATCTTGTAACTATGCCATTATGGGGAGCGGACCCTAGGGAGGTACCTTGGCTGGGGTATCTTCTTTTTCCTTCCCCTTTCTTATGCTGGGTCCTACAGCTCTAGAGGCCAATGTGGATCCCAAAACAATTGGTCCTTTCTGGGTGCTTTTGGGACACACCCGCGCAAAATACTTGTGACTATTTTTTATAATGGGGCATCATACCCCCTCAATTATCAAATCTTCTAGGGTGGCCCAATACACCAGAGGGAGATCCAATTTATCTAACCCATGTTCTTTGTACGATGGGTCCTCCAGCAGCCCGTCATCTGAAAAACCCTTCTAGAAATGCCAAGGGTCATAGGATTTCATCAAGCCTTTAGACATCTAGGAATGTTGGCGGGCCCAAAGATCAAAACTATCCTGGCAATTTTCCCAAAAATATTCAATATCTTCGATGTGTGGTGGGGATGCCCTGGGAAGCACTAGCGCTATCTTACCCAATGTATCAAAATTGTTTCTGGTATGGTTGAACTCCACTAGTCCCAGAATTTTTATTTCATTGTTGCCTCTTTTGCTGTGGAAAGACTACAAGAATAGTTCCCATAAGAGATTGGGAACAAGATGTTGGTAACCTTCTTCAATGTGAAGAGGGCGTGCAAATCCAAAATTTGTCTATAGAATTCTAAAAGAATGATTCTATCCCTACAATATCGGGGAAGAAGATAGGGTTTCCCGGAGAAGCCAGTCACCCGAATATATGTGTGTTGCTGGAATTAAATGAAATAATTTCTGTAAGAACTCACCAAGTTCATCACCTCCTGCGATAATCAGTATTTGGAATCTTGATTAAGTGTCAAAATATTTTGGTAATTGAAGGCATCGTTTACCTTGAAAAAATTTGGGAAACTTAGTTACCACTGCACTTGGGGATAATGATCCCATGGCGTCAGTTGGCCTGACTCATTCCCAAGAATGCCCAATATTTGCAAACCCTAGAAGGCAGGTTTCTATTGGGTCAACGCCCATAACATGTATGATGTCATATAGAACTTTGAAGTCTGGAGGACATTCTTCATCTATGTGTCCACGTGGTTGGCAATGATGGCTACCTAGTTGAATGTCTGACTGCAAGTGGTGATAGATTATAGAAAGTAATACATCCATGCTGAGAAATATTGGGCATGGGGAGCTCCAAAGAGCCTTCATAAAAATATGATCCTGACATGGATAGGTTCTTTGAGATCCCCGCGGGGAATCTCCAGCTTCATTTTTTTATAATCCATTCTCAGGGATTTTAACCAGTGAGTGTTGACATGCTACCAGGAGAGAAGGGAAGCCTCCTTGAACTCCTTTAATGACTGGGACTAGGGGAGAAAAATAGACCCCTTGAATTGTGGGATCCCTAGCCTTGAAGCAAAAGTTGCTGCGTCTAGATTGATGATAGTTGCTGGATAGTGTAATGGTCGGGGATCGATGAGAAAAATAGTCTGAGTGGGGACATTGTTGAGCATCGCTAGTTGGAGTATTAGCTCTGGTTCCTGCACCAAGTAGGGAAATCTTGTAGCTTATATGATTTCAGAGGTGGCCAAGTATTTTTCTATTTCATCTCTGGCGGTCCTTTGTTGGTAGATGGCTTGGACCAAGCCCTGCATTTCAGCCCATAGTCCGGGCTCTATATCTGTTATTTCTTGCAACTTAGAGTCCACCTAGGACCATACAAGAGCACCCTCCTTTGGGTACTTGGAAGTTAACGACATCTTGGCTAGCATCTTTTCAGCCTTAGTTTTTGCTGCAGCCCGAGTGGAGGTAGTTGGTAGCTCCAGGCTATCAGGAGGAGTGATCACTTCAGACATTTTGATCAAATAATCTGCAACCTGCAAGATTGAAGAACTGTCAATACATGATATGATAAAAATAACTTTAAGGACTCTGAGGAATTCACCACCATTTCGCACCTACCCAAAAATTTGTTAGCACGCATCAAAATCCTAGAATGGTGAAGTTAACATGGATCAAATTTTGGTAAGCACCTAGGAGCTTTGGGGCATTGGTTTAAGTGACAAAAGTAGGATGAAGACCTAGGGGCTTGTTAGCACCCAAGATCTGAAGAACTAGCTATTGTCGACGTGACAAGTAGTGAGCCATACTTATCTGACATGGGTCATCACATGGCCACATGACAGGTGGTGTAATGGCATTAATGGTGACAAGGGGGTTGACACAGGGGAAGTAAATGCTAGATGGGATGGGATTTGAATTCCCACTCATGTGAAATTAATCCCATCATTAAAGTGACATGACAAAGGAGAGAGAAAGTTGCCAGGGATCGAAATAGTGAGGTGTCAAGTTTGAGCCATGGCGAATACCTCTCTGATGAGCTCGACAGTTGGTTTGGACATGATGGAGTGCAACAAGCTTGACATGATAGAGAGATATATAGATAATATAAACCCAATACACAGAGGGCCAAAGCATTATGATGGCTGAAGCACAACTCGCAGGCTAACCGCAAAACAATGACATATATATAATTATAAACAAAAGATTACACAGTTAATTTTACAATAATGTACAAATTATACACTATATTACAACTACATAGAGGGAAGAAAACCCTCTAGTAGAGCCAACCCACCAATGGGAGGTGACAAAAAAGCCAACACAAAGATGCAGCAAAACATAAACAAAATAGACAGACCAAAACCTGACAAAAGCAAGAAATAGAGAACCAAAAACCAGAGAAGAGAGAGTCGAAGGCCTACTTGGAAATGTGGGGGAATGCACAAAATACGAGTACGGGGGCACTCTACAACAAGTTTACCTTTAATCAACCATGAGCGAGCACTGTAAATCACTATTTAATTAACCACTAAGAACATGGAGCAATTTTTTGTTTAATCATCTTAATTGCCTTTGAAATCACTCTGAGTGCTCTAAGTGTTTGATCGTGGTAAATGTGAAAATGACAGGTAACTTCTATTTATAACCCTAGGGTAAAAACAAGTATTGTATTCTTTCTGAAAACTCTGGGACAAGAAAACCTCCAGATCTCGAGCCCAGGGATTCCATGCAACCACACCTTCTCATAAAAGAAGATATGATGGTAGAGAGTCCTGGAGTTTGGGATCCGGCTGACTCAAAAGAATTAAAAAAACTCCATGAATGGGTCCCAGAGACAAAAGAAGACAAAATAAAAAATAAAGACAACCCTTGTGGAAGCAAAGCCTAGAGGGAAACAAAGGAAAACAAAGAAACCAAAGGAAAGAGCAAAAATAGAAAAGGGGGACCCAACATTTTGCCTACAAAATATAGGGATGGGTATGCAGAGCATAAAAGATTCCTAATCAAGATACACCAACTATCTATCAATTAATACCCTTGTATTAAATGTCAATCTCCCAACATCAATCGACTCATACTATACATCAAAACACATCGACAATGTTAGCCTACGACTGACGATCTAGCCAAGAATGACAGAGTCACCACATTGGTGTTTTCTCCTCAGTTGAAGAACCTACTAAAGAGGACATCCAAAGATGTCAAAAAGACAAACACTTTCAAAATATGATACACATTCTTATACAAATGGACAAGGATAAATACTTTATGTACTTAGCATATACAGGTGTTAAACTTCCTCATGACTTTGATATTGAAGGAATTATACAACAAGAGGAAGAGTCTCCCATCACCATTCTCAATCGACAATTACAATATATGAGATGTGAGATTAGAGAACTAAAGAAAGTGAAAGAACAACCTTCTAACAAATACTCGCTGGAGTCTATATGTCCCTTTCTGTTTTCTAAAAACCTATACATGCCTCCGTTTCCCCCTAAGGTTGAAATTCCAAAATATGATAAATATAATGGGGAATTCTACGCTCTTAGCATGGATTTTATGCATGATTAGACATATATAATTAAACTATTTATAGGGAGCCTCAGCAGCCAAGCCTTAGAATGGTTCACGAAACTCTCACCTGGTATTCAAACATTCAATGAGCTCGTAGAAAAGTTCATCCAACATTATTCTTACAACATATTGCATACGATCACCATGCTAAATCTATGCAATACCAAAAAACATAATGGTGAACCTTTCATCAAGTTCCTCCAAAGATGGAGAAATATATTCATGAGATATCCCCTGCAAATCTTGGAGATTGAGAAAATTGACATCTTCATTAACAATTTGGTACCTGAAATGAACTACACAATTTAGATGCAAAAGCATACTACCTTTAGTGAGTTGGTGGAAAGCACTATCCGCATCGAAGAGGTTCTTGTGAAAAAAGGTGAACTCACCCTATATAAGGACACTAAATCCTCCAAAAATTCTACCAATAACAATGGAGAATTCAAAGGAAAGTATTGGAACAAAAATAAAAATGTAGTCAATGACAGAGTGGTTGACTCGTCTGAGTTCAAACCCAAAGAGCCAGTGTTCAACCTATCTAGTAGTATCCAAGCCACTAAGATCAACGTGAATGTTCCAACACCATCCAAGAGAAATCCAGACGTGCATAAAGACAAAGCACCATGGATACCAAAACCCAAGCGAAATTTCACTCCTCTTGGAGAACCTCTCAAAACCACATTAAAAACTCTTGTGGCTCACAAGATCATCACCATACTAGAATCAAAGCCTTGGGAACTGGTGGTTAAACCTAAGTGGTGGAAAAAAAATCACTTATGTGAGTATCATAAAAACAAAGGACACTTAACTAAAGAATGCATGAAGTTGAAGCAAGTCATCCAAGACCTCATTGATAACGAGACTATCACAGTTATCAGTCAAATAGTGGTCACAAAGCTTTCAAGAAATCCCTACCCTCATATGAACAAGGAGAATCCTCAAAGAACCAAGGGGCTAAAGTAAATTATACCTACTCTAATGATGACAATGTTATTCACATGCTTGAACCATCTAATCACTCAGTTAATGCGATCATTGTCAAAGATAAAAAGGAACTCAAATTTGCTAATGTGCTAACAAGGAATCAAGCTAAGGTTACTCTTAAGGGTGTTTCTTCATTGTCAAATAACCTGCGACATTAAAACCATTGACATCAAAGCAACAGTCACATCAATCCCACCTACGAGCTACAAATTGGTTGATCAGTTACAGAGAACTCCAGCCCAAATTTCCATCTTGGGATTACTCAAGATCTCACCATCACATAAGGAGATCCTTGAAACAACCCTTTTAGAAATAACTGTATCAAAGGACCTTGGTGTTGATCGGTTCCAAACTATGGTAGGCCATCTAACCTCACCTCACTACCTGTCTTTTTCAAAAGAAGATGATAAATTGCTGAATCATCTGCATAACCAACCCCTACACATAGAGTTTCATAAACACAAAGTCAAACATGTCTTGATAGATGGAGGCACCAATTTGAACATTTGTATTCTTAAGCTCGTAATGACATATGTTTTTTTAAAACACGCTATAGATCCCAGAAGAAAGATCACCATAAAAACTTATGACGAGGAAGAAAGGTCATCAAAAGGATTGGCCATGTTACCTATCAGAGTTGGAATGATTGAGAGAGATGTGATTTTCCAAGTGTTGAATTTACCTCTAGCATATAAAATTTTATTAGGGAGACCATGAATTCATGACATGTGGGCGGTCCCCTCAACATATCATAAATGTGTAAGTTTTCTGCACAACGGAGTGGAGGTTTCTATTCCAGCCGATAACACATACTCTTGCAACACTTTGAAACAAGAGAAAAACATGGCTCCACATAATAAGAAAGCATCTAACGAGAAAGGATATGAAAGCTCTTGAATAACACTCATGAAAATATTTGAGGATAAATTGAAAATTACTAACACAAGTATGGGAGCTTATCAGATGCATCCTTTTCCCTTAGTGGCTAATCTCCCTATATCCCCTATATCTTATGGCATGCCCTCATCATCATTCAAGCCTGCTAGTAGTCAAAAATTGGAAATACATAAAGGGATTGGTATGGTAAAAGCCTGTGTTTCTCTCTCGGAAGAGATTGAAGAGAAGGCTATTCTTGCTTTTCTTTATAAAGGAGAAGAACATGACCAATAATTAAGCATGTTGAAATATCCCCACAAAAATATGGTAAAGGATATAAACTCATGCAATGAATGGGTTATAAAGGAAAAGGATCCCTAGGTAAAGATAAAGGGTTAATAGAGCCTATACATATGAAATTTAGGAATCCAACAGACAAAATAGGGCTGGGATACCATGAATTTTTTTTTGATCCTTCCTCTAGTAATATCCCTATAAGCAACCAAACAAAGGAATCTGATGATGAGACTGAATGAGTAGAGATTACAAGGTTATAATTTGAAAGGATATTACATATACAAAAATTAAATCCTCACTACTAAGGGGAATTGTATATCCCACCTCAATTCAGGGCCCCATTTGAACCAAACACCTTAGTGTCCCAAAAATTGCTGAACGTGAATCAATTGACCAAAGAAGTAGTAAACCCGCCACAAGATGAGTTAGAATTAGAACTTGAAGGTGAATGTGATGAGAGACACCTGAACTGGGGGAACTTGGTCACTATTTCTCACACACTATATCTACCACACTTCATGGATACAATAGTACATGCCATTGAGGTATCTCCATCCCACCTCACATTAGTAAAAGTAGGCGAAGAGTAGGCCACATGGAAAGAAGATGAATGAGAATAAGGAAATTCTAGAGAAGAAAAAGGATTCTTCATGACCATAGAATAATGTCTAGGTAAGTCTGATGACAGTCAACCTGATTATCATGAATACAAGTTTGGTCAAGGTACAAAGAATGATCTAGAAGGAAGACATCCAAATTGGGGGCAACTAGTTTCTCCTACTCATGTCTTGGACATACCTCATTCCATGGAAATAATCTCCAATGAATATGAATGAGATTATCTCTTAGATGCTACAATAGATATTGAAGTGGATGTCATCCATAAATACACTCCTCAATTTAAACAAGGAGAGAGTTCAAGTTCTGCCTTGACAACTGTCCTCCCTCAAAACATCAATTGGAAATTTGGAGATGATGACAAAGATAATCACACTAGAGATAGGTCCACATCAAGAATTGAGATCATTCCTTTGAGAAATTTTTAGGAGCGTCTATCTACTTAGGAGGAGAATCAAAGCACTCACATTAGATCAAAAGGGTTAAATTCACTAAATACTAACAATAGCTCTAATATTGAAGTTAGGACGCTTCACAGTCTAGGGAGTCCTTTGAAGAGTAACGTGATAGATCTTCTCTTACTCGTCGAAAGCCTTGATCATGATAAAATGGTGCTATCCTTAGAGCCTACTGGATCATTATCCCTTATCCATCCTAAACTTATTGAGTGGAACTGAAATGAGCCTTTGAACCTAATCTCTTCTCCAAATGACTACACTTTGGCCTGTTACCTAAATTCTATTGAGCCCCTCACTTCTTCCACCAGTACAATGAGCATAAAAATGACAGAGGGAGATATAAATTTTCTCAGTCTTAAAAAGTGAAATAAAAATAAAAAGAGGTCTAATAGTGAAAATCACTTTGTGGCAGTGTCAGAACCAAAAATAGTAAAAAAAATGGTGTATCCAATGGTGAAAACCTCTCAGAGGCACTGAAGGATGGAAAACTTTATATCTTGCCTGATCACTTTCAAGAGCGATCTTCAGTGCTTATAGATCCTACACAATCAGTCAACCTGGGAACAACAAAGGTACCCCAATTGATATATCTGGCACAATCCTTGTCTGAGGAGGAGAAACAATAGTTTACCCAAATTTTCATGAACAAGAAGATAAATTTTGCTTGGTCCTACTCATACATGCCTTGACTCGATACAGACATGATAATGCAACATTTTTCATTTTCTCTCAGTGTCAATCCAATAAAATAGAATCTTAGGAAGATGCACCCTCATGTAGCACTATTAGTCAAAGATGAGCTATAAAAATTATTAAAATCAAAATTCATTAGAGCTATAGCATACACCGACTGGATTTCAAACATCGTGCCTATTTCCAAGACCGATAAATCAATGCAAGTCTATATAGATTTCTGGGATTTGAATAATTTTTTTCCAAATGATGATTTCCCATTTCCCAACGCTGACATGATTGTGGATCTCACAACAAGATACAAAATGTATTCCCCCATGGATGGATTTTTGAGATACAATCAGATAAGAATAGCACCCAAAGATCAGAAGAAGACAATTCTCATGTATGCTTGGGGAACATCCTGTTGGAATGTTATGACTTTTGGTCTAAAAAATTTAGGAGAAACATACCAGAGGGCTATGATGACCATATTCCATGAAATGATGCATAAGAATATTGAGGACTATGTTGACAATACTTTGGTGAAATCAACAAAGGGAGCTACACACTTTGTTGACTTAGAGAAGATTTTTAACATAATGGAGCAATTCAAGCAAGGATAAAGCCAAAAAAGTGTGCCTTTAGAGTGATATTAGGAAATCTCCTTGGGTACATTATCTTAGCAAAAGGAATTTAAGTTGATCCTGAAAAAGTGGCAACAATAATAGTAATGCAACCACCAAGAAATATCAGCCAAATCAGAATGCTGCAAGGCAAGATATAGTCAATTAGGAGGTTTATCTCATAGCTAGCAGATAAAGCACAACCCCTCACAAAAACATTACACAAGGGTACAATGTTCAAGTGGGATGAAGGATGTGAGGAGCACTTTCAATAGATCAAAGAATACCTAGAAAAGCCTCTTGTATTAATGACACCAATACCAGGAAAAAATCTTTTGTTATATATCTCAGCTACAAAAACATCACTTGGAGCTCTGCTAGCGCAACATGATGAAACTGGAAAAGAAAGAGTAATCTACTATGTAAGAAGGACATGGTTTCCTATGAGAACAATTACACCATCATTGAAAAAGATTACTTGGCGGTGCTATTTTCTTCTCAAAATCTTTGACACTATACACTCACACATTCTATCAAAGTGATTGCAAAAATTAATCCCTTAAAGTACTTGCTAAACAAGGAAACTCTGACTGATAGACTAAAAAAATGGGTGATGATACTTAATAAATTTGACATTGAATACATAGATAAAAAATCCATTAAAGGACAAGTCATTGTTGATCATCTGGTAGATGCTCCCCTTCAAGACAGTAAGTCCCTGACCATAGAATTTCCTGATGAAGCTATTCTAAATTTAACAAAGCACTCATGGAAAATTTTCTTCGACGGCTCATTCACACAACAAGCTCTGGTGCTGGTGTACTCTTTATAATGCCCCAAGGTTACAAAATTACCAAAGCATATAAGATTATCTTTCCTTGCACAAACAACATAGCCGAGTATGAATCTTTGGAAAATGGACTAAAGTTAGTTATTGAATGGAAGATCACAAAAATACACATCTATGGGGATTCTCAATTAGTGATCAAGAAAGTGAATGATCAATATCAAACCAAAGATGAGAAGCTTATTCCATATAAGAGGATAGTTAACAATCTAAAGAAGTAATTTGTATTCATCACCTTCCAAAAAATACCAAGGGAAGCAAATAAAGTTGTTGACACCATGAATACTTTAGCCTCAATTTTATAATTAGAAGAGCATCAATTTTGCTATGAATTCTTGGTGGAAGAACTCTGTTTTCCAGCCTAGGATTCTACAGAATCCCAAATCATATGTTCAATTATGGGCACTGAATCCTCTCAATATAGCCAAATATAATCCTATATGCATGACCAAACAATTCTTGATGACCTATCTATAAATGAGAAGAGAAACCTTACGATAAATGTCACACTTTATTTGATCATCGCTAACAATTTGTACAAATGAGGTCTAGACGACACTCTCCTTAGGTGTCTAAAATGTGAAGAGTTTGAACATGCGCTAAAAGAAGTCCATGAAGGTATTTGTGGGTCTCACTCAAATGTTATTTTATTAGCTAAGAAACTCCTAAGGGTGGGGTACTATTGACCTTCCATGGAGAAAGATGCTATCTAGTTTGCTAAATCCTGCAAGAAATGCCAATTACATGGTAACCTAATCCATGCTCCTGCTTGAGCCATGTTACCTTTTATCACACACTGGCCCTTCTAATAATGAGCCTTTAACTTGATAGGGAAAATATACCCCTCCTCATCCAGTGGACATAAATTCATTATTACAACCACTGAGTACTTTACCAGGTGGGCTGAAGGAGTCCCACTCATCAAAGAAACCGAGAAACAAGTATCCATGTTTATCCTAGACTACACCATTTTTAGGTATGATATACCTTTCTCTATTATAATAGATAACATAGGACAATTCAAAAATAAAGATATGGATGATTTATGTGAGAATTTCAAAATTACCTAGCAGTGCTACTCTATCTATTATCCTCAAGGGAATAGATAGGCTAAATCATCCATTAAGAACATATTGAAAATCTTGCATGGGACAGTGAGTAAGCCAGGAAAAAACAAGCATCTCCAATTAAATATGGCTTTGTGGGCTTATTGAACCATCATTAGACCACCTACAAGGGAAACACTATTTGCTTTGGTATATGGCGCAAAAGCTGTATCACCTATTGAAGTCAAAATACCATCACTCAGAGTCTCACTGCAAGGGCTCATCACTGATGAAGATTATAAAATTTATAGAATACAAGAATTAGAATTACTTGATGAAATAAGGAAATAAGCATTTGACCATTTAATGGTCTATCAGGAAAGGATGTCTAGAGGTTACAACAAAAAAGTAAGACACATAGAATCTTAGGTTGGAGATCTTGAACTTAGATAAAATCCAAACAATCAACAACATTGCGGGAAAAAGGGAAAATTTCAACCCAATTGGATGGGTCCCTTCATGATTACTACAAAATTTGGCTCTCGAGAATATCAACTCTCAACTCCAGAAGGGGAGACATTTATTGATCCCATCAACATGAACCACCTGAAAAAGTTCTACAACTAGACATTTTGAGTAGTTCCTGTATGATCCTGAAAAATACCAAAAACAACAAAAAGTAGAAAAGCCAATTTTTTTTGGAAAAAAGTCCTGAAAAACGGTCATCTTGGTGAAAACCTGAAAAATAGGCACCTTGATGGATCAACCAAACAAAAGTGAAAAAGAAAAAAAATACAAAAAAATTAAAAAAGTGAAAAAGAAAAAAAATTGAAAAGAGAAAAAAGTGCCTCAGTGAAAACCTGGTAAATAGGCGACTTGATAGCAAAAATAACAATTCTTCCAAGTGGTGAAAACTTGGAAAAAAGTGTCACTTGTAACTAGTGCTCCATCAATCAATGCATAGCTTGACTGTCTTAGCCCTACCTTGTTCAACTTAACAACTTCTCGTTGCTTTTGTGACCTTGTGCAACCCAATCAAAACATTGAGTTAGCATCCTAAGCTTGGAACCAATCGATATCTTAGTCTTGTGAGTTTGTTTATCACTAAGGACAGTCTTCTAGCTATCAAGTCAACACCTTGCCATTCATTTTTCTAATCAACATTAGCTACCTTGGTCTTCTAGCCACTGGATAGTTTTCCACTGACACCACTGATGTTTTTCAACACCTTAATCCAATAATGTTTCTCAATAGTACTTATTTGGACACACTTGTGTTTTTTTAACACACGTTGGATAAAGCACTTAAAATATTGGCTTAATAACACTCAAGCACACAACAATGTTTTTCAAGACTAACACCCATAAGCATAGTGGTGTTTTTTAACACCTTACATAGACAAACTTACAACAATCAAAACTCGCTGAAAGAATGATGATCATTTTCTTGAATGTTGTCTGTTATCAATGATTTTCATCATCTTTTCTTTGATTTCTGCTTGGTGTGGTTTCGATGATCCTATAACATTGAGTAAACATGCTGTATGTGATAAGAGATTTCATGTTAAGGTGGAAAATCCTCACATCCCTTGATCCTATTTACTTGCATGCCAAGGTGAGGTTGGAACTATCTCCTTGACTATTTAATCTGCTTGTTTACGCAAGAACACACTCATGGTTATCTTAGCTCTGAGTGCCTCGATACTAGTGTATCCTTGCCATATCATCTAGAAAAAATGTTCAGGTCATCCTGGGTCTTATACCTTGATGCTTACATTAGTTTCCCAAATTTTATCCAATGAAAGTCATACTCATATCCTTATGGTTGTAGTGGCACTAGTAAGGGTTGTATTGACTCTGATGTCCCAAATGCTCGATGATGACAAACTGGCTAAAGGAATCAGTGATGAGACTTACGTCGTAGGCTACATTGCATTCTTAGGCTTGCATAATAGAATTATAATGACAAAAAGAGATAACCTTCTAACATCAAATCCTTCTCTGAAATGATCAGCTGCATTAATCTCCTTAAGGTTATACATCTGCAAAAATAAAGTTAGAATCCACCAAGCAAGAATTAAATCATCACAGTTTTCAGAGAATAAAACATCATGATAAAAGCATGTCATATATTGAGAAAAAATGAGATACATTTTCATCCGAGATATATACAAAAGCCACCCAACAAAATGATACAAGATGCTAATCTACTCAGAAGTAACACATGACTGAAAAACAAGAAAGCATAACATCACACAGAGCATGAATCGATCACACACACACACACACACACACACACATATATATATATATCCGAATTATCAGTGTCTACAAAAAGACACTTAGATAATCTTGAGTAAAATGTGCATCCTTGATGCAAATGAATCATATACAATCAGTGGATCTCACCAAAATAAGAAGGGGATAACAAAGAAGAGGGAATATCAAGACTCACTCCCTCTCTCACTACCATCACAAGGGGGAGGAAGATGAATATCTTCTCAAGTTGGAGGGCCTTCTCCCTTGGATCTCGCCAAATACTGTGAATATGGTGGTACCTGTTGTGCTACAGGAACGACCACACTGTATGCTACTACATAGTAGGCTGCTCTACTTGTCTACTGAGTAACCTCACACTGAAGAGAAACCCACTCAGCTACAAATTCCTGGGCCAGCTCCTATATCCTCTCATCTCTCTTAGCAAGGGCACAATCACGCTTTACAATCTACGCCTGAGCCACCGCTAGCTATTTTTGTAACCCTTGGACCCGTCCTCTAAAAGTGTGGATCACATCTTGTGGGGTTTTCTCCCTAGGCACACCCCTCCTCTCAAACCTATGAATCCCTCCATTGGAAAACCTATTGGGCTGCATCATCAAAAATAGGATCCTCCTACGAACCACCCATCTCCTCATCTACTATCCCTGTGGGGAGGGGAACCAATTCCAAAAGACCCTTACATACCTCCCTCTCTACACTATCACTTTTTCCCTAATATGGGTGCCCTTCTAGAGCTGGCACTTGGGTCTTCTCCTTCCCCATGGTTGCTGGAACCCTCTACCCTCCACCTGCAGCCCTCTATGGAAAATCCACCTCCTTAATCCGTGGCACTCTCTTAGGCGGATCTATGAATCTTGGGAAGGGGTGGTGAGTAAAGTAATCTCTATACGGGGGTGTGACCTCTACATTTGTCACATCCTCTAAGTAATCCCAAGATGTCTGATGTAACTATATGAGCTCCTGCGAGCAAAGAGCTAGAGATAATCTAGGAGACCACCCTCGACGCTCCTCGTCCAAAAACTAGGCATATGCCATAAACTCATGTGGTATACTCTAAGGCCGTCCATACTACCTCAGTACTTGAGTAACTGCAAAATTCTTGACAATAACTAAAGTCCTCTTGAGCAAAGGGTGTGATATGAACAAGTCTCTCCTTTGAGCCCTCTAGTCGGCCCAAGCCTCAGTGCCTCTGTAAGGCTTCTAGATCACCATGTTGAGGTCATTGAGATGATATCTCCAATAGTTGGTCTTCCCCAAGTGGAGCTATGTCAAAAAACTTGAATATCTATACACAAAGGGCTATCCACTCTATGGTGGATCATCTATCATGAGACAAAAAATGGGAAGGTACTCCCATGCCCATACCTGTAAAACTAGTACCCCTACCACCATACCTCTGGCACCTCACAAGATAACCTCATGCATCTCATGGTACATATGTGCAAGAAAGCACTGACCCCAGCCTAACTACTCTAGCTTGGCCACAAGTCTCTCTAGAACCTAACCCCATTTAGACAAGAATCCCCGCTAACTCCTATCTTTCATGATGAAGCAACCTATAAATCTTGTCATTACACAAGGAAGAGGATACTGTGCCCCATACTGAATCACCATATCATCCCAAGAGATCATGGTATGATCATGCAAGACTCGAATAAGAGCATGAATACTGAGTCATGGAGCTATGTTGTACTCTACACGCTCTCCAAAAAAGAGAATTTTAAGAATCCTATATATATCCTCAGGAGTGATGGTCATCTCCTTGGTTGGCAAATGGAACATATTGTGCTCATTGTGAAATTTCTCTACTAAAGCTGTGAGCAACCCGTGGTTTACATAGATATTAGGCATCTATAATAACCAAACAAATCTGCACTCACTAAGGTGACATCGCTATCCATCCAAAAGATTCCTCACTAACCACATGGTCAGAGGATAAGTAGATCTAAACTAGCTGTCTGGTAACTGTGCCTACAAAAGAAAAATAATGCAAAACCATCAGTAATCAAGTAAATATGACTAAAAATGATGAGCATAGCAATCACGACAATATGATAAGCTGAAAAACATGCATGAGAATCTAAATCTATTAATGAAAGAGACAAATTTTATGCTAAGACCTTGGAAAAAGCTTACTGTCTCTCATAAGAAAAAATATAGTAAAGGCTACTGGCATAAAGAATCGTACGAGTCAAGAATCAAGACAGTATGATAAATCAACATGATACAACCAAATAAACATCCTCATGCGACAAAAGGGGCATGAAAGAAGGTCCTTGTACAAGTCATGGGTCACTCCCAGATGAAAAAATAGATAGGCCCATACTAAAAACTAATTTTTCATTGTTTTTCATACGAGCCCTCTCACTAGCTCGTATGACAAATCGATCCTATGGTTTAAAAATGCGCAAAAACATGAAAAAATTGACCAAAAGCATGTAAAATTGGAATTGAATAGATAAGATTTGATCACTCACTAGAGGTGGGTAATTGTGGGTCCGGTTGTTCCTTCGCATGTGTTTGAATCGATGATCTCTTATCGGGACCACCATTTTGTCTCAGAGAAGGCTTTTGACTTTTGAACTTGTGAGGTGAAAATGATTTGAAAATGACTCTTTTGTGCCTTATATAGGTTTTGACCTAATTTTCAAATTTGCTCTGACGAGCGTGAAAATTGCACTCTTGGCTGATTGGATAGTATTGACTCCATTTTTGGGACCAAAATTGAAATTCAACAACATTTTGAATGTAAAAAATGTAGATTAACATATTTACTCAAATGCAGTCGATCGCTGATGCTTTCTTCACAAGATTCCTCTTCAATGTCATTCCTAATCGACTAAATCAAGCATTCTCTACTTCAATCCAAGAAAGTTAACCTTGGTTAACCCAAGTCAACCCTCAGTCAAAATTGGTCAACCAAACCTTAAATCAAGCTCAAATCTAATTCTTTTGCATTGATGCTTTCAAATCCATCGTAATCTTGCTTATCACCCTAATCTCATTTCGATTTCAATCCCAAGGGGGAAACATCAATACATCAATAATTTGATTCAAATCAACAAGTTCAATCTTTAGGGGAATCAAAGCTCTATATCAAACAAGGATTCTTCCTAGTGATTTCATCACTTCAAATCAAGTCACTTGAATCCCTTGGGGATATCAGTTTCAACACACCACATCAATTTGATAGTACCTCTTAACCAGGTAATTGCCTTCATCAGGACCCATATCAAGTCAATTATCCTGAGCAATAAATCAAATGACAATCAATCTCATTGCACAACATCAGGTTGATTAAGTCATTTAAACCAATCCAAAATCAAGAAATATGCTCTAGGGATAGATATTCAATTTCATCACTTCACATCAAGCTGAATATTCGAACCTTGCTTTTAATCTTCACTCAATCAAGTCTGGAGCTGATATCTTTAGATCTTTCTATTAGTCAATCTTAAATGTTTAATCAATCTTCATTTGATCAATTTTGGAATTAGTTCTGATTCATGAGATAGTTTCATCGCTTCACATCAAGCTATTTCCTGATCTTTCAATAAAAATTTCTTTGAATTAACACGCTGCTCGCACATCAATTCAAAGAGAGGCAAATGTAACCACATACAATTGGTCTAGTATACCCATATCCCCTAATTTGATTAATTGGCCTTAAGAAATCCTAAATCAAAGACATTTATTGCTAGACCCTAATTATGGGAGCATTTAATCAAACTTGCTTACATAATTAAACACAACTTGTTGAATCTAATTATCGATTAAAGCTTAAATAACTTAATTGCTTGAAATATTGAGTTTAATTAAAAGTCTTAAACACTTTTAATTAAATGAACCCATTCACACATTCTCACACATGTGTGATCACTTAAAATTTAAATAAAAAATAATTAAAAGGGTTAATTGCCAAATTTGTTCCATTCTCCCCCAAACAAACACAAGGTTGACCAATCAATGAACTTTCACCCGGATCAAGCTCACATGGATTGAAGTGGGATGAATCTAAACTACCCTTCGTGGCTCAATCTTGACCGTCCATTCCAAGGAATTTCCTATAAAAAGGATAGCTCCCCTTGTTCAAGGAGAGGCAATTTGAAGAAGTAAAGTTATAATGCTAGTTTCATTTTAGGTTTTGATCATGTTGTAGCCTCCATTTGCATTGTATTTTAGTTTGATGCATCTTAGTTCTATTATGATTTCTAGCTTCATTCTCCTTAGTTTATAGCTGCATTCTTGCTTAGTTTACTTCATGTTCTATGTGCATTTAGCTTAGTAGTTTCCATGCATCTCATCTCCATGATTTTGAGGGAAAAGTATACAAGTTCATGCATGTTTCCCATGATTTGAATCTTCCATTTTGGAGTTATATAGTCACTAATTCTAAATACAAATTTCATGAGCATCCTCCAAGAATCAAACTTGCTTCAACTAGGAAGCAATAAGATTCTCTTGAGGATAGTTTGCACAATGATTAAAATTTAATTTGATGATGCTAACCCTTGAATTAATGATATATTTAATGTTTGGCATTTCAGGTTGAAGACCACATTTACCACACACAACATGGATCATAGTAAGAGATTAATCATGTAGCTTGTCCCCATAATCATAAGCTTGTTTAAGAGCATTAAGCCCATCTAGAGATTCCTCTGGAATAATAACTTCATCATTCTTCTTGAACAATCCCTCAAGTTCTACCACATTCACTCCAACAGAGGGGTTAGTTACAATCTTGTTCTTACCTCCACTTAGAGGATGGGATGGGGTGCTAGGAGCCTCCTGGGGTTTTAGAGGAGGAGGGACACCAATTTGAGAGCTCACATTGGGTAGAAAGGAACCCCTGACCTTAGTACCAGATCTTCTTCTAAAATTACCAAGGGCCAGATGCTGAGCATTAAGGGTTTTGTGTTTGGGAGATGAGATCTGGGATTCAGGACCAAAGTCCAGGGTAGAGGCATGGGGTAGGTTTTGGAGATTCTCCAAAGCCGAGGCCCGACAATACAGAGTAATGTTGAGGTTCTTCATTGAATTTGAAAGAATTCTTGAGAGAAGCCAAGGTTGCAATGACTTTAGCGGAGGATGTAAAGGTAGAGGATACCTTAACTAGTGCAGAGGAGTCAACTTTATCTATAATCTTAGAATAGGCTCGAGTATTAGCAATAGTGTGGGGTAGAGTTAGTTTTGGTGACACGAGAAGGTTTCTTATTTAGAAAAGGGCAAGATTGTCACATGTGGCCTTTCTTACGATATATGAAACACACATTATTTCCACCTAGATAAGTAAAAGGACACAAAACCCTTTGATCTTGGAGATCAAAATATTTTTCCTTTGGAATGTCAAGATTGGGTTAATATTAATCAAAACTCATGCATCAGTGCGAGGGAGAAGATTATCGGTCTTATCAACCTTTCTCACTTTCCCAATTGGGTCCAATGCCTGAGGTAGAAAGTTACACAAAAATGATGGTAAATTACCAATAGTAAGCCAACATAGAGAGGAAAGAGAGAGAATCTTATCATGGGTGGCTTTGAGAGACCGCAAGATGACTCTGAAGTTACAGGGCCAACCCTCCATAATTGACGCTTGATAATCTCTTTTTGTGATTTAGGGTTCACAAGAAAAACAAAAAAATAAACCCTTTTGGATCATACAGAAGTAGGTAAAATTAAAGCCTAGTTTATTGCTCCAAACTTCATGTAGCCAATCGTTCAAAAAATCCCTAGACAGAAGTTTGGACGGTTCTTGAGTGGCAACAAAAACTCTTGTATCTTTAAGTCTAATTTTTTTCGACTCAATAGAAATTGTAACCACCCAGATTTGGTCTGCTCTGACCATAGACCCTATTTTACCTAAGTGTGATCATACCCCTAATTATGTCATGACAATGTTACTTTGGCATAATTTATTTTAAATCAAATTTAATGTGCTAGGTATTTTTTATCACTGAATTATATTAACTATTATAGCCATATAATTCAAATCAATTCAAACCAATTAAATCAAATCAAATTCAAACATGGCTATAGTATTTAATTAGAAAGGAATTAAATAAACCCTTAAACCAATTATCCACTTGCAAATAACCCATTCCCCTAGCCTATTTAATTTAATTAGAATGGCTATAGACCCCTTAATTATTAAAAAGCAATAAAATGCTTAAATAATTAAATATCCTATTTTTGAATGAATTAAATAAATTTAATTCATTTCATTTATATTCCCCTAAACCCCAACCTAACCTATCTCAACCACTTCTACGTTGGGTTCTAACCCATCTCAACCTATCCCCACCATACTAATCTAATCCTCATTCTAATTCTATCCTAACCCACCTCCTAATGTTGTCACATTCCATTAAGGAATTATTAACAATTCAACCCACTTGAGAAAGTCAACTTTCTCAAGCATGACCTTTTTAAAGGACCAACTTGCCAAGTTGAGCCTTACTCCCTCCCATGCCTCTTAAATGAATTTCATTAATGACCCATTAATGGATATTCCCTCTTGCCCATCCCTCATTAATGGCCAAGGAATTAATGGATCTTACACTGCATTAATGACCTTGGGGGCTCCATTAATGAACCTTGTCTCCCCTCTCTCTCCCATTCTTCTATAAATTGAAGGGATTTGGAGCTCATAAGAAGCCTCAATTCTTGAATAGTAGTGTTGTTATGCCAAGATTTTAAAGGGATCTCAAAGCATTGTTATGCTACCCATTCCTTCATAGCTTCATGCACACTCCATAGTTACTTTCTTACATGGTTATAATGCTCATTTTTAGACTAACATGCATGCTCAAGTAATTAAATAAGTTGATTTAAATGTGAATCTTTCATGCTAGGTTGTTTATGTCACTAGTATTAGCATAATCTGAGGGCTGTTGTGTTATTTGCTACACTCATCCTAGTTAGAAAGCACTGGGTCAATGTTAGGGTTTTATATGCTCATTAACCCTTGTTTCTCACTAACATAATGACTTATTGAAGTGTTGTGTCACAGGTAACAGGTGCACAAATATACACACACATTTTTGGCGCCCATCGTGGGGCTCAAATAGAGATTTGACCTCATTTTGACATCATTTTCCACTAATCTATCCACCTAGTTTTCAGGTCTAGGATCATTTCTAGTGACAAAGAATCACATACAGAAAATGCGCACCACAGAAAATGAGGCTCGCATTCAGGATTTCCTGGATCATTTCTGGTTTGAGCTCACATCCGGTAAACATATTGTCGCATATGGTGAAATGGATCACATTTGGTAAAGGGTATCATTTTCAGTTATTTTAGGCTCGCACATGGTTGGAAAATTTTCACACCTTGTTTTCCTAACCCTAACTTCTTGACTAGTTGTGTTGTTGGCTTTTATTGCAGCCTAACGATTGTTTGCAGGTTGATATTGAAGATTTTTCGTGGGAGTTGCTACAAAGCAAACTAACTCAGTTTTTTGGATTTCCAACCCCCCCATCTTGACCTCTATTTACAAGCTTTCAACATTAAGATACATTTTCCAATCTATCACTAAACTGACTAGAGGACTATGGTCTTTTCCTTTTAAGGAAAATCAGAAACTCACACATCGATTTATGGGTTGAACGAGATTTGGAGTTAATTGAACAAGCAATCACATCATATAATTCTTTTGGGATTGGTAATTGAACAAACACAAAGCATTTAAATATTATGGGATAAATGAACAACTACATTGTATAACTTCTTTTGGGACACTGAAATTGAACAAGAAAACTCATTAAATATATCGTGGCCAATTGGATAAAGCAACTCTATTTTCAAGCATGTTGTTTTCATTAAATAGGAACATCTAAATCAGGCACAACAATGCTTGAGGGAAAGAACCACTTTGCTTGACTTTGTTTTGAGATAAAACAACTTAGATTAGGAGAGTATGCTCTTCTTCTTTGGAAGAATTAGAAATCCAGACATCCATAGCTCGCCAATCCTTTGTACACATATTTAATAGTAGAGGGCTTGCCGGTTGAGGAAAAAATCTCCTGGGAATGACCCAAGTGAGGACAAGTTTTACACCAACCCTTCCAACTCACTATAAATAGTTGCTTCCTCGTAGGCTAAAGCCTCGGAAGATGGAGCCAGTTTTGTTCATGTAATTTTGACACCATTCCTTAAACATGCTTGGGTATGTATAGAGCGGAGCTACTTGAATCTTTCTTGCGAGACTATATATATTCAGGCACTCATAGGGCTATACACCTCAATTTTTCCTTGTGCAATTCTATGGGGGACGGTTTTGAATGGATTGCCCAATGATATACAACAATTTCAACTGAAAGAATTCCTGATTTACCCCTGAAAGTGTGATAATATTTGTGCAAGGAAAAAAGTAATTGCCCCAAGATACTCATCATATCGTGCCCTCACTTGCGTTTGGAGTCAGCTAATACAACATCATGACTGGAGCCATTTCATGCTTGGTGATGGCTATATTCTGATTAGCATTTGAGTGTGTACCTAAGTCAACAAGAAAAAATTTTCATCCTCCACCTAGAGAATAGGAAAAAGATGAGTGTCTGTTTCACCCTCCTATTAATGCAAATCTATTTGACATGTTTACAAAATCATTAAAAAGATAACATCTTCAAACAAACAACAACATTCAATCTTGGATCAAAACATGTGTTTTTCACTCACCGATGGGTCTCCAAAATCAAACTACAATCAGACAAACTTCACACACTTCCAAAACAAACTTTTCAGAACTCATCAAAACTGACTAGAGGCATCCTAAAATTGCATCCCATATGTCCTGTATTTCATCTAGTATTTAGGATCACATCTGATATACTACCTCACATTTGGTTAGTACATAGTCACATCTAGGGTTTTGGCTCGCATCTGGTGTCATTAGAAGCTCACATCTAGGATAGTGGGCATTTAAAAGATAGTTTCCTAGAAAAGCTTAGTTGATTAGGATACCCTTTTGGCTCTTTAGCTAGTTTCTGTTGTCTTTTCTAGTCTCCCTATTGAAGTTTCAAAACTTTTTCAAATGTCTACCTTGCATGCTTAGTTAGTCTTTTATGATCGGTTCAATACGTGTGGTCTACCCACTTTCTACCAACAACTTGGTTCCCATCTCACTATCAGGGCAATCTAAACCTCTTACGCTGGAATCATTTACGTCCACCAACAACAAATAGTTACTCTTACCTAGACGCACTCACTTGAACGGTTTGAAACTCTCACTTGCACTATTGGGAAACATTGACAAAGTTGAGAAACAACTTCATGGTTAACACAATATGCAACAATTACATGTCTAAAGGATCTAATGTGCCTCCTAAAAAACCAAACTTTCAAGGGGAAACATCTCATAGTTCCCTACTCAATCTAGACTCCCCACCAATGGATAGCGAGACTCGCAGATGGAGTGGGGCTTTCAAGGAATATAATAATGGAAAACACCAAAAGCTTGAAGATACAAATGAGGAAGAAGAACCCAAGTTCAACCATCCTTTATTTGAGTTTGGTAGTGAGAACAAAATCACTGAAGAAGAATATGAAAATCTCAAACAGAGCAAAAGATTCCATAAAATAATGGAGAAAATGATTGACGAGGATAAAGAGAAATAGTTCCTCCACCTAGCGTCCACACGTGTCAAATTACCTAAAGATTATGATGTGGAGAAACTCAAAGAAAAGGAGGTACCAAATCATATATCCATTCTCACCAAGTAACTCACTTTGATGCAAATAGAGCTTGCAAACCTCAAACAGGAGAAAGAGAAACCCAAAACAAAATACTCTTTGGATGCCATTTGTCCATTTCCTTTTGACAAGAGTATCACTATGGTCTTGTTTCCTCCCAACGTGGCAAGACTGAAGTATGAAAAATACACAGGAGAAACTGACCCACATGATCATGTGAGGGAATTTTGTGCTCTAAGCATAGAATGCATGCACAAACCTACTTACCTCATACGATAATTTCCAGGAAGTCTAGGAGGTAATGCCATGGAGTGGTTCTCAAAACTGAACCCTAAGGTCAAAACATTTGAGGAGATGATTCAACAATTTATCCAACATTACTCCTATAACATACAACATGATGTGACCATGATGGACCTATGTAATACCAAACAGAGAACCAGTGAATCATTTACACACTTCCTACAAAGGTGGAGGAAGATTTTTGCACGATATTCAAGGGCCATTGTTGAATCAGAGAAGATGGAGATCTTCATTAATAACTTGGTACCTAAATTTAACTACACATTACAAATGCAAGACTCACCCAGCTTCAAAAGAATGATTAAAAATTCCCTCCGTATTGAGGAAGTCATGGTCAGAAGGGGGGAGATCACCCTTCAAAACAAAAACAAAACCAACAACTCCAACTCCAAGCTTAAATGGTGGAAGCAAAAAAAGAATGTTGTTAATGACAGAGTGGTTGATGCCTCTAACACTAATCCTAAACCTGAGGTGTTCAATCTGACTAATAGCATGCAGGCAAGAAAAGATGCCAAGATCACAAACCCCATACCCAAATCAAACAATGATAATAGCAAGGGTCGGACATGGACTTCAAAACCTCAAAGAACTTTCACTTCTTTGGGAGAACCTCTCGAGACTGTTTTCAAAAACACTATTGGATAACAAAGTTCTCACAATCCTAGATTCCAAACCGTGGGAACCAATGGTCAAACCCAGGTGGTGGGATGATAATTCCTATTATGTCTTGCACAAAAACAAGGGACACAAGACTAATAATTGCCTTAAACTTAAACATGTCATCCAAGACCTCATTGAAGGAGGTAAGATCAAAGTAGATAGACACACTACCAGTGAGGATCATACAACATTCACCAAACCCTTTCCTAATTATGACAAAGGAGAAACATCTAAAGGGAAGAGTAATGAAGTAAACTACACCTATTCCAACAATGACAATGTGATCAATATGCTAGACATTAAAACTGAATAAATTAATATGGTTACAATAAAAGGTGTCTCAATCCACTCAAATGCAGTGACATGGAGCCAAGCATAGGTCACAATCAAAGGACCCCCAAAACTAGCATCAACGTCCAAGTTTCCTATCATTACTATTCCCAAACCAGCAGCAAAACAAGTGGTTACTATTCCTGGAGCAAAGTATGACTTGGTAGACCAATTGCAACAAACCTCTGCCAAAATTTCCATTTTTGAGTTGCTCAAAATATCAACAGTACATAGGGAAATCCTAGAACAAGCTCTACATGCTGCTAATGTCCCAAAGGATATTGACACAGACAAATTCCAAGCGATGGTCAATCATATCTTAGCGCCACATTACCTCTCCTTTTCTAAAGAGGATGATAAGTCATTAACACATCCACATAATCAACCTCTCCATATCAAAGTCCTCATTCATAAATCCTGTGTTAGATGCGTGTTGATAGATGGAGGTGTAGGATTGAATATCTGTACACTTGACCTAATCAAGAGACCGGGTCTCTCAGAATAGACAATTGACTCTAGAAGAAAAATAACTATCAAAACTTATGATGAGGAAGAAAGATCCTCTAGAGGTCTTATTGTTCTACCTACCAGAGTCAGACAAATTGAGAGAAACGTAACATGTCAAGTTTTGGATCTACCCCTGTCCTACAATATCCTATTGGGGAGACCATGGATTCACAAAATGCAAGCCGTGCCATCCACCTACCACCAGTGCATAAAGTTCCCACATAATGGGGTTGAAGTGACAATTCCTGCAGATGCTAACTATACTTGTAATAATATCAAAGCAGGTAGTATGAGCCCACATAAAAAAGAGGCTATGGATGCAGTTTCTCCTAAAACTACCAAGGACATGGTTATGAAGAGTTTTGGCAAAACCTTAAAACTTGAAGAAACAAGTATGGGAGAGCACAAGCTAGACCTGACTCCCTCACTGATAGAGTTACCCATATCTTTGAGATCCTATGGAAAACCTTCATCGACATTCACACCTACAACATCCAAGGAGCTAGAAGTACACAAAGTGTTTTGCATGGTAAAGACATCCACATCTTCTTTAGATAACATAGGAGAACAGGCAGTCTTGGACAAGCTTTACAAAGGAGAACCGGTGGAAGCCGAGGTCAAACATGTGGAGATATCCCCAGAGCATTATGGCAAGGGATATGATTTCCTCAAACAAATGGGATACAAAGGAAAAGGACCTCTAAAAAACATAGGATGAGGGCTTATTGAGCCTATACCCATGGAGTTCCGGAATACTAGAGACAAAACATGACTGGGTTTTAATACTAAAATTGATAAACCCACTTCAAAAGGGAGTCCAAACTCAGATAAAGGGAGTGATGAAATAGATGAACTAGAACAGTGGTCATATGAAATATTATTACATATTGGCATAGAGGATCCCAACTACCAAGGAGAATGCTATGTACCCAGCTTTGAGGTACCGCAAGATCTTCACACCCCTTTGTTAGCACAACCTCCTCTTCCAGAGGTAGGAGACGTAATAGCGGCTGGTCTAGAGATATCCCTGATAGCAATGGTTACTCAAGAAACACCCTGACAATAGGATTTACATCCTAACTAGGGGAAATTGGTCACGGTTTCACACGTCCTTAATCTTCCCCACTTTGATCCACATGTAGCTAACCATGTACATCAAATAACTATTGCTGAATACTTAAACAGATTCGATGATGAGGTCACTGACTCTCATGACTATGAATGGGATGAGCTATCTATCGCCACTGAAGACATTGGAATAGATACAATTCACATATTTTTGGCACCCTCATCTCCTCGTAAATAGTCTAACACTACTCCCAACGACACTAATAATCTTGAAGCAGAAGAAGAATTCCTTCCCACGATCATTGATGAAGAAACTAGTGATTACATAAGTCTAGAAGAATTTCATAGGCTATAAGAAAGAAGCCTCCTTTTACAGAGAAATGATGATGAGATTTCTACTAATGAGTCACTAGAGTTGGGTCCACATATAACTAATGATGAACCTTTTTATAATGATCTCACTCTTATTGATCTGAACATTGAAGAAATTAACTTAATAGACTATTTCATGTCTGTTAATGGTCTTGATGCTAGCACAATGCTATCCTTCCCAGAGTCTAACTCCCTATCGTTAATACTTCCAGACCTAATTGATTGGACTGAAATAGATCCTACTCCTATCCTTGACTTTCCCAATGACCACGCCCTAACTTGTTAACTCAATGCTTGTGAACCTTACCCTTCTTTCACCAACGCAAGGAGCGAGAACATGTCATAGGAGGATATCAAGTTTCTCAGTCAAACACTAAAAATTAAAAAGAAAAAGAGGACTGATGGTGAAAACCACTTTGTGACAGTATCAGATCCCAAAATAGTAAAGAGAAAAGACGTATCCAATGGTGAAAACCTCTGAGAGGAGCCAAAGGATGAGACTCTTGATATCCTCCCTGAACACTTTCAGGAAATGTCTTCAATACTGATTGAACCAACACATCTTGTAAATTTGGGCACCGTTGAAAGTCCTCAAATAGTACACCTTGCACAATCTTTATCAGAAGAGGAGAAGACACAGTTCACAAAATTCCTGAAATAGAAGAAGATCAACTTTGCATGGTCTTATACCAATATGCCAGGGCTGGATCCTAATCTAATTATGCATCACTTATCTCCGGGATCAAGCCCATTTAACAAAAATTGAGAAAAATGCATCCTCATGTTGCATTATTGGTAAAATAAAAACTAGAGAAGTTGTTGAAAGCTGGATTAATCAGTGTCATTGCCTACATAGGATGGATCTCCAATGTGGTTCCTGTGTCTATATCTGATAAATCTATCAATATCTGTATGGACTTTAGAGACTTAAAAAAAGCATGCCCAAAAGGTGACTTCCCTCTACTTAACATTGACATGATCATAGACCTCACAGAAGGCTTCCAGATGTATTCATTCATGGATGGACTCTCAAGCTATAATCAAATCAAAATCACTTCAGAGGATCAAGAGAAAACTGTATTTACATGCGTGTGGGGCATCTTTTGCTAGAACGTCATGCCATTTGGGTTAAAGAATGCCGGTGCATCATATCAAAGAGCCATGACAACTATATTCCATGACATGATGCACAAAAACATGGAGGAATACATGGATGACACATTGGCTAAATCCAAAGAAAGAGGTACTCACATTGATGACTTAAGGAAAATATTGGATTGTATGGAAAAATTCCAACTCAGGCTTAACCCAAAGAAATGTGCCTTTGGGGTTCAATCAGGGAAACTCCTAGGATTCATTGTTTCAGCAAAGGGAATTGAGGTAGATCCTGCAAAGGTGAAAGCTATTCTAGAAATGGCTCCTCCACGCAACATCAGTCAAATAAGGACACTACAAGAGAGACTCCAGTCCATCAAGAGATTCATGTCCCAACTTGTAGATAGGGCACAACCCTTTACTAAATTACTACATAAAGGGGTTACCTTCAAATGGGATGAGCACTGTGAAGCAAACTTTAGAGAATTGAAAGGCTACATGGCTACTCCTCCTAATCTTATGGTGCCTATTCATGGAAAGCCCTTACTCTTATACATTTTAGCTACAACTACATCCCTAGGAGTATTGATAGCACAAGAAGATGAAACAAAGAAAGAAAGACCTATTGGTGCAGAGCACAGCCTTGGAGAACTCCCTATTTTGTCTTCATTCTTCACAAAGCAGTGATGAGGTTCAATCACCATACATATGTCAAACATAGAGCAGTGATAGTCTTCTTGTGCAAAACAGTCC
>MU224851.1:286248-303607 GCA_018584345.1 Thuja plicata | reverse complement strand
TTCATGTTGAAGAGACCTACAAGGGACAACTAGGTCCATATTGCTTTGAGACCGTACAGAAGTGTTGGAACCCAATTTTTGGGTAAATTGCAGTGTGGGAACATCAGTGAAGGTGTTCAAGTCATTTGTTTGTGGTGGTGAGTGCTCCAAGTTTCTGCTGCACTATTTGGACTAGTTAAGGGAAGGTGTCCCTAAACAAAGTTTTTGAGATAAGTTTGATTTGCTATTCCTTGTGTTGGAGGAGTGAATAAACCTTTCTAGAAGGTTGTTGACATTGCTTGGAGGATCCTTGGAAGACTCTTAAGGTTTGGATAAGTGATTTGAATATTTGGAGGTCCTAGAGGCATTCTAGGCAAGTGGCTTGTTTCCGGTGTGCTACTCTGCATCACCTATCTACTACATTAGTAGAACACTAGTCACCTATGAGCTCAATTATAACATTATTGAGAAATCATACTTAGAAGCCGTCTTTGCATCACAAAATATAAGACACTACATGCTGTCACATACAGTAAAGCTCATTGCTAAGATAGATCCTTTAAAATATCTCCTAAGCAGAACAACATTGACAGGACGTTTGGAAAAATGGCTCCTAATTCTAACTGAGTTTGACATTGAATATGTAGAATGAAGAGATATCAAAGGATAGGTCCTTGTAGATCAATTGGCTGATTCACCACTCTAGGATGATGAACCTTTAACAATTAAATTTCCTAATGAAACAATCATGCATCTAACTAAATATCCATGGAAGATGTACTTTGAAAGTTCATTCACTCAACAAGGCTCTTGAGCAGGGGTCCTATTTATAACTCCTCAAGGTTACAAGATTCCCAAATCTTACAAATTGATGTTTCCATGTACCAACAATATTTTAGAATATGAAACATTGGTAAATGGTCTTAAGCTAGCTATAGAGTGGAAGATTGTAGAGTTACACGTGTATGGTGACTCCCAACTAATTATCAACTAGGTCAATGGGGAGTATCAAACAAAAGATGAGAAGTTGATTCCCTACAAGCAACTAGTTGATGACCTGAAGAAATACTTTGTCTTCATCACATTCCAGCAGATACCAAGATCAAAGAACAAAGCTGCAGATTCTATGGCTACATTGGCATCCTTGTTACAATTGGAAGAACATTAATTCTGTTATGACTTCTTGGTGGAAGAACTATCCTATCCTACCTTTGATATCCCTAAATACTAAGTAATCTACACTTTGAATGCCCCAGACCAATCTCGGTATTCCAATAGCATTGCTTACCTTTTTGACCAAACCATCCCTAACCATCTATCCAGAAATGAGAAAAGATCCCTGATTAGGATAACATCGCATTATGTCCTCATAACTAACAACCTATATCGATGAGGTATCGATTGTACACTTCTTAGGTGTTTAGAACTCGAAGAGTATGATCTAGAATTAAAATAAGTCCATGAAGGTGTATGTGGATCACACTCGAACGGATTTTTGTTAGCTAAAAAATTACTCAGGGTTGGCTATTACTGGCCTACCATGGAAAAAGATGCTATTCAATTCTCAAAAACATGTCATAAATGTTAGACACATGGAAATCTTATCCATGCTCCTGCCAGAGAACTTATACCTTTCATAACACATTGGCCATTCTAGCAATGGGCCTTTGACTTGGTTGGACAAATATATCCCAACTCTTCAAATTGACACAAGTTCATCATTACGACCACTGAGTATTTCAAAAAGTGGGTTGAGGCCATGCTACTAATCAAAGCCACTAGAAAACAGGTGGCTATGTTCATTCTGAACTACATTATTTGTAGATATGGGACACCCTCTTCAATTGTAACAGACAATGGGGGCCAATTTAAAAATCAAGACATTGATGAACTTTGTGAATAGTTCTATATCACTCAACATTGATCCTCAATATATTTCCCTTAAGGTAATGGACAGGCTGAGGCATCTAATACAAATATTCTCAAAATCCTACACCAAACTGTGAGTAAGTCTAGCAGAGACTGGCATCTGCAACTGAATTTGGCACTATGGGCCTGCAGAACAAGCATTAAAACACACATTGGAGCCACACCATTTTCTTTAGTCTATGGTGCCGAAGCAGTATTACCTATTGAGGTTGAAATCCCATCTTTGCGAATATCTTTACAAGGTCTGGTTACTGATGAGCAATACCACATTGATCGGGCGAATTGTTTAGACCTACTAGATGAGTGCAGACAGTAGGTGTTTGATCTCCTAAAGGTGGACCAAGCATGAATGTCCAAAGGGTACAATAAAAAGGTAAATCCATGCAAGTTTGAAGTGGGAGATCTCATCCTCAAAGAGAATCCTAAGAACTAGCATAACAGAGAGCAGAAAGGAAAGTTTGAACCAAACTGGATGGGACCTTATGTTATCACTGCCACTTTTGGGACTGGATCTTGTCAACTAGCTACACCTGAGGGAGATTTTTTTCCAGATCCTATCAACACTCTACATTTGAATGGGTTCTACGCTTGATGTTCGGCTAGCAGAGCCTGTACAACAAAACATTTTTACAAAATACCAAAAACATTCAGAAAATTGATCCTGAAGAACTCCAAAAATAGTGGAAAAAGTCCTGAAGAAAATGTATCCTCTGTAAAAACCTGGCAAACAGGCACCTTGATACTACAAAAACCTTCAAAAAATAAAAAATAGCAAAAGAATTGAAAAAGAGAAAAGTGCCTTGATGACAACCTGGTAAAACAAGCATCTTGGTAGCAAAAAAAAAAAAGAGAGAAAGAAAAGATCTTGCCAAGTGGTGAAAACCTGGCAATCAGGCATCACTTTTGTTCCGTGCTCCATCTATCAATACATCGCTGACACTAGGCCTTCATAATTACACCTGTGCTCAAAATGCTAACTTCATTCCCTAAATAGCTATCTTATCCTCGCTTGGGATTTATCTGCATTTGCATCTTAAGAACAAGTCATTCTGCACTAGGGGAATATTTGCTAGCATGGTAGGTTGTGTTTGCTAGGTTCCTCTAGGATGGTTTGCCTCACGAACCTAATGTTTCTTGATACATACAAAATGATGTCACTTTTCAAAACAAGGGTCTCTTTTCAAACATCGTATCTAGATAGGACATTTACATTAATGAAGTTCCTACAAGGCTATATTGGATCACAAACATGAACGGATTATCCTATTGATGCACATACATGGAACACCATATTGCTTGTATTCCCACTTTTTGATTGATGAATCTTTACTGCGCTAAACAAATGAATCAATAGTATTTCTCAATACTACATAAACACAGTTTAATATTGGTTTGATTATGATTCTTTTATGTCCTGATGATATTTTCAACTAGGGGCATCTAAGTAATTATAAATTTTATTTGAATGATTCTCGATTGACGATTGTTATGTCTTCTGAGTTACTCAATGATGTCTTCGCAAAGACAAAGAGTCGCAAGGACAGGGGGCATAACATTTTCTTGGTTTTCTGTGTATGGTGATTGTTCCAGATGATCCTATAAATTTCACCTAAGTTAGATGTTTATGGTAAGAGCTGCCACTATGGGTGGATAGCCGCATATATATCTTTGTTATGTGTAAACTACGGTGAGGTTGGAACAATTTCCTTGTCTATTTTTCTGATCCAGATTCTCACTATGGTATACGAGGCATAATGTACCCAAGGATATGAATTTTCAAGGTCATTGCAGGTCTAATATCTTACCTTACACAAAATCTAGTATAGTAAAAGGAAGGTGACTATTTTGTTATCTTGGCTTCTATGCCTTGGCGCCTAAGTCTATTTCTAACATTTCAATAAAACATAGTATTCATACTTTCATAATATCAGTGGGTATTAGTGATGGTTGTACTATCAAGTGGTATCCATTCCTAAAAGTGCCCAATGATGATAAAAAGCTATATATTTGCATACCAGTGACAAAGTCCTAAGAGTCTTCATATCATTACATTTTGACAATTGCATAGGGCATAAACAAGAAAGAAAAAGCATTAAAACATTTTGAGCTCCAAATTTAACTCAATTTTGCTTCTTCTAAATCCAAGTTAATTACATCATTATTACTGATATCAAATGTTGTTGCACATCCATAGCATACATTTTGCATTCATATAAAATAGAAAAGGACAATACAAAAGTAAAGCAATCACCCATTGCATTTATTTATTTATTTATTTTCCATCCTAAGTGCATCCATACATCTATTTTGCATAAAGGAAAATCAAAAACATACATTGACATATTCACATAATATCATTTGAAACATGTTTATATCAGTAATAACTCCACACATACATAACATGATGTCATCATCTAAATCTAACTCATCAAAGAGACCAAGCTATCATCACATGTGCAAATAACTCTATCAAGGCAAAGAGACAATCATTAGACATATCAGGATTAGAAGCTGCATATATATGTGTCCGAACATGGTACAAATCAAACAAAATCTGGCATAAAGAGTATCAGCATATAAAGGAGTCAAAATGAATCAAATATATATATGTGTGTATATGTCATGTACAAAAAGAAGATCTCAGCAGGATCCAGATATACAATATAAACTCAGATGTACATAAATGAGATAGGCTATCTCAGCTCTGGCTTCCCCCCTCTCCCTAATTTGGAGGAAGATGAGGAGGAGGTACAAATGGAGGTGGATGAGGCATTTCCCCCTCAGACTGCTAAGCCAACCGTGAAAATGACACTACTCTCTACCCCTCTAGCACTACCACATGATAAATCCCATAGTAGTATGTGGCCCTCTATCCCTGATGTGTGGCTGTACGGGACTGTATATCTCTCTCTACTCAGAGTCTCTCCATCTGCCTATCCCTATCTACAAGGGCATCTGATATAGCAAGTCTAGACTCTGCTACTATGGCTCTCGCCTCTAGAGCTGTAATCTATGCCCTCAACTGCTCTCTCTCCCACTCACACTATGAAAGGATGTCACCATCCCTGCCAAATCCCCTACTTGACTCCTATCCAGATAGCCTATCCTGTGATCTATCATGCCCTCTGTTAGGCTGTCTCTACTACTGCTGCCTCTGTCTCTGCTGCTCTCCTGTCAATAATGGCCCTAGGTCCATCCTAGGGGAAACAAATCTAAAGTAGGTACTTCAACCCTCTCCACTCCCACCGGAAACATCTACATGGCCACCCACTGCGCTACCACCCCTATCATCTCTACCATCATCCCCCTCATCTGGAGGAGGATACCTGCCATCTCTACCACTATCCCTACCACCATCCTGAACTCTATGTCTATCGGTGACCCTATCTCTCTAAGCTCCTCCTCTCCCTCTAGCTGAATGATCCTTTGGATCGTAATCTAATGACTCCTCTATGCAAGGAATGATCTCCTACGATACAGTAAATTGAGGAAATGGATGCTGAAGCATCTCTATTATATAACCATCAAAATAGCCTACATCTACAACATCCAGGCGGAGATCCCAATCTACACTGACCATGTCTCTAATATCTTGATGGGCAGTCTCATACCTAAGTTGGGCTCCCCATAATGGTGCCTCCTCACAAGTCCGGGCATATACTATGATATCCTATGATCTACCCTGCCGTCGGCTGTACTGTCTCATGACCCGAGTATGCATAAACTACTCTATAATGTATGTCATCCTCCCAATGAGGTATCTTCTCTAAAACAAAAATGGTACCTACTGAGCATCTGAAGTCCACTCCTCATAGTCTAAATATGGTCACCATACGACCTCAGTCATGTCATCAAAAAGTTGGTGCCAGTACTCAACCTTGCCTAGATGGGGCTGCTGAAGAAGACCTGCATACATATATACATAGGCCTACTCAGGTGCTCTCTATTTATCTACAATCAGTCCTGTAACAGGGATGTGCTCCCAGGCCCAGATCTGAAGAATAAGGATACCCACAGTCATTCTACAGGTATAATGATATACTATCTCATGAAGCTCTTGATACATATGAGCTAAAATATAACTCCCCCATGCAAATCTCTATCTGTGGGTGACCATCTGCTCAAGCACATCCACCCATCCAACTAAAAACCCATGCTGACCTCTGTCGGGCATCAGGATGCCACCTATCAAACCTGCTAAGTATACAGATAAATGATCATATTGATCAACCATATAGTCCCATGAGAGATATCTCCGATTGATGGTGTCATCCTGGAAATATCGATGTGTAGCACCAATTGCCACATTAGATGTCGACTCAAAATGTACCTCCTGGCCCATAATCAGAACACACAGTATACGCCATATGTCCTCTAGAGTAACTGTCATCTCCCTAGTCAGGAGATGGAAGGTGTTGTGCTCTGAGTGCCATCTCTTGGTAAGAGTAGTCAACAACCCTCGGTTTACCCCTATCTCAGGTAACCCTATCAGAGATCATAATCCACATCAGATCACTGTAGCCTGCTCATCATCTGAAAGTAGTCCAAACAATGCAAGCACACGACCTGGGTAGGTGCCGTGAAATGCAACTACCTCAAACTGGGTCTATTTTTACAAACACAATGATACATCAGTATTCTATCTACAACAAAGATGCAGACTCCTAATCAGCTAAGTAATTCAAGGTTCGCGACAAGCAAATAGGTCAAAAAGAATAATTTTATAAGTCTCACAATCAAATGCTATTCTGAAATGACAAGGTGCGATCTCCTTTACTAGATATAATCCTGGAAATGCAGGATGCGATTGAGACCATAGGGTACGAATACCAAAATATAGGATGCAACTCTATAAATAGGGTACGATCCTAAATGGGCAGGGTATGACACAAAACAAATTTCAACTAAAAATCAAGACAAAAACTAGGCAACTGGATGCGATGCAGAAATTTGGGAAAACCAGATGCAATCTAGGAAATACCGGATGTGACACAGGTTTTGTAGGGTGCGATCCAGAATCTCAGATGCGACTCAAAATTTAGATCGCTGTAAAAACTACAAAAATGCATGAAATTGAAATTTGTAAAATTCACGAGGTAGTTTTACGAGCACTTACCGGAGGTGGGTAGTTGACTGGGCATTGATGTCGATGACTCATCTTGAAATGATGCTTCCTCACAGGGACTACCATCTTCTCTGTAGAGCTCTCAAATTTACTATGGATAACAGTGAAAATGAATAGTGAAATGGTAAATTTTGAGGCTTATATTGGTCTTTTGAGCCATTTAGGAGTTCCAAAACTCTTCCCAGGCAACTACAACTACATTTATGTTCTCTTTTTAGTCAATCGGGAACCAAATTGAAGGTGCCTAAAATGTTTTCCGCAGTACAGTATCCTTTTTGCAACAGTGCCAAAAAATGCAGATTTGTTCCATTTGTTCCAAAAAACTATCAACATGCACATTTTATCATACATCTTGGTCTGACATCATTTTATTAAGTCTCACCACTCATATTTTCACATAACTAACTTGGTAATCGTGTGTTTATTTTTAAATACATCATCTTTTCTCACTTCTTCTACTCGATTCTTTCTTGCCCTAACTGCTTCCTGCAAGTGATACATTCTTTCAACAAAGGGATTTTATTCTTTTCCTTTGATTTTATTCCCGAGGGGGCATGATCACACTATCTTCAATTAAATTTTTGCTCAAAACAACTTCATTATCAAACAAACTAGGGGCATAATAGTTTCCTTGACTAAGTCAGAACTAATGGATAAAAAGATTTGGTTCTCATGAGCTAGATATCTTGTGCCCCCTCATTTTAAAAGATTCTTATTTAAGCTCCTGGCAGCTTCATACTGGCTTTTGGATGACAACCAAGTCTAGAATCAGTATTATCAATTTTTGGACGACAACCAAGTTCAGAATTGGTATCTTTAAAATATTTTATTGACCTTTGTACGAAAACCAATTTCAAAGTCAATTCTATCAGTTTAGTTTGATCAAGCGCGAGACTGATCTCATCAACATTTCATTCGACAACCAAGAATGAAATTCTCAATCTTTCTGAGGTCAAAAATAAAAAACTTTCTTTGAATCAATGTGCTGGTCGCACATCAATTCAAAGAGGGGCAAATGTAACCACCTGGATTTGGTCTGCTTTGACCATAGACCCTATTTTCCCTAAGTGTGATCATACCCCTAATTATGTCTTGACAATGTTACTTTGGCATAATTTATTTTAAATTAAATTTAATGTCCTAGGTGATTTTTATCACTGAATTATATTAACTATTATAGCCATATAATTCAAATCAATTTAAACCAATTAAATCAAATCAAATTCAAACATGGCTATAGTATTTAATTATAAAGGAATTAAATAAAGCCTTAAATCAATTATCCACTTGCAAATAACCCATTCCCCTAGCCTATTTAATTTAATTAAAATGGCTATAGTCCCCTTAATTATTAAAAAGTAATAAAATGCTTAAAATTAAATATCATGTTTTTGAATGAATTAAATAAATTTAATTCATTTCATTTATATTCCCCTAAACCCCAACCTAACCTATCTCAACCACTTCTACCCTGGGTTCTAACCCATCTCAACCTATTCCCCCCATACTAATATATTCCTCATTCTAATTCTATCCTAACCCACCTCCTAATGTTGTTACATTCCATTAAGGAATGATTAACAACTCAACCCACTTGAAAAAGTCAACTTTCTCAAGCATGACTTTTCTAAAGGACCAACTTGCCAAGTTGAGCCTTACTCCCTCCCATGCCTCTTAAATGAATTTTATTAATGACCCATTAATGGATATTCCCTCTTGCCCATCCCTCATTAATGCCCAAGCCATTAATGGCTCTTACACTTCATTAATGACCTTGGGGGCTCCATTAATGAACCTTGTCTCCCCTCTCTCTCTCCCATTCTTCTATAAATTGAAGGGATTTGGAGCTCATAAGAAGCCTCAATTTTTGAATAGTAGTGTTGTTATGCCAAGATTTTGAAGGGATCTCAAAGCATTGTTATGCTACCCATTCCTTCATAGCTTCATGCACACTCCATAGTTACTTTCTTACATGGTTATAATGCTCATTTTTAGACTAATATGCATGCTCAAGTAATTAAATAAGTTGTTTTAAACTTGAATCTTTCATGCTAGGTTGTTTATGTCATTGGTATTAGCATAATCTGAGGGCTGTTATGTTATTTGTTACACTCATCCTAGTTAGAAAGAAATAGGTTGATGTTAGGGTTTTATATGCTCATTAACCCTTGTTTCTCACTAACAAAATGACTTATTGAAGTGTTGTGTCACAGGTAAAAAGTGCACAAATATACACACACAACAATAGACATCTGAAAGTTAGGTTTGATAACAAATTTGTTGGTAGAGGGAATCTTACCTCTATCTCTTGATTCTTGCAGAAAGGAAAAGTCATTTTAGCTTTTCCAGATAAATCTAGCTCTGTTGGGTAGTTTCTAGGTGTTTTCTACTACATCTTTGATTGAGCGGGAGTTATGAACTTGCAAACCCTTGATGCTACTACCTCCAACTGCTTCTCGCGACTGCTATTTATGCAAAATAGGTCCATCTCCAGGCAATTTTGATCCCATTCAGTGTAGTAAATGCACCCACACCAAAAAACTTAAAAGAGGACGACCTTCCACCTATGGGGAAGGCCTCCTTGAAAGCTCTGCTTGCAAGTTGCAGAGTGTCAATAAAAATCCTTTGTTCATTAGGGATTTCATATACTTAATTAAATGGCTAAATAACATAAACACTTTTTTTAACCCCAAATAAAATTACAAGAAGGTTAATGCAGCATTTGGAACCAATTTTAAAGGTTGAAAAAATAATATAGTCAACTGAAAGCAATATTTCAAGGTTGAAAAAGACAATATAGCCATCTAGAATAGTTAGATTGGTTTAAATTTTGAATTTTCAAGTTTGTTCTTTAATTTTTTGAAAGTTGATTTGTCGTCTTAAAATTCTTCTAAGTTGAAGAAAAAGAGAAACCATTTAAAGAAAGATACGAGTGCAAACTTTTAGATTAATAACTTTCTTGTTAATAGTTGTTATGTGTATTTTTTTTCAAATATATTTGATATGATATAATCACCAATCACATTTGTATATAGTCTATAAATGAAAAATAATTTGTTATTAGTTCAACTTATTTTATAAATTGTTGAATTCTTTGCTTAGAAAATGATAGGAATATTTTTTGAGGATGACTTGCAACAAATAATTTCTATAAAAGTAGTGAGAAATGAGATTTACACAAGATCATGACAAGTGTTTGTAATTATATGATATGAACAACAATTTTTAAGTGACTTAACACAAGAAATAAATGACAAAAGATTAGTTTTTTTATTAGAACTAAGATTTATAGTAGAAAGATTTTTAGAACTTAAGTAAATTTGTGAGCACTACCTACTAGATGAACTAATAAACATGTGATGAACAAGTTATGTAAAACACCTTATTCATGTCACCATAGTGCCACCATAAGGAATAATCTTTCCACTTTAGAAAGTGATATTTATCAAGCTTTCCAAATGGATTGTAAAGTAAAGGAAGCATTGATATTAAGAAAGGGGACATGAGGATTTTACTTAACCAATTCATTACTTTCCATTTATTTTTTATTTCCATGGAAAATCTCCTCCAAACCACCTTACCAACTTAGACCAAAAGGAGATAAGAAAACCGAAAACTAAATGACCACATCACATAAATGAATTTCTTAATTATTTTGTTCAACCCTAATAAACTTCCTTTGAAGACATTCAATAGGGTGAGTAGTAAACATTGGTGGCAATAAAAGTTTTATTCACAATTTGAGATAAGTTTTATGACAATTAAGATCTATAGAAAGATTTTAAGGACCTAAGCAAACATGCGAGGACCTACTAGATGAACTAGTTATGTAAGACACCTTATTCTTGCTACCAATTATGAATTTTCATAGCACTTTGAATGGATGAATTTACTAATTATTTTGTTGAGACTCCTTGTAAAGTTTCTTAGAAGACATCCTAATAGGATGATTATTATCAAAACAATATCGTCACCTCGCCCTAGAAAATTTTGAGCATTCATGAACAAACCTCGAATACCACCACTTCCAAATTTTAATGTTATTGTAGCTATAGTCAGATTCCTTCAGGCCAACATAGATAACATAAAGGTTGTGATAATATAATTATTTTAATAATATAATTATTGATAATATAATTTTTATATATTTATATGAGCCAATTCATTATATAATTATATATTAATTAATTATATGATATATAATTATATATTAATTATATGAGTTATAATTATATAATTTAATATATGAATTATATTAATTATATATTAATTTATATGAATCAATTATATGAAACATTTATATAATTAATGCAGTTAACTTGGAAGAGTGGCAACCCTTGGTGAAGGGGCACCACCAATAGATATAAAGGAAGATTGAACTTTCATCTCTTGGCAATGAAATATACACACAATTTGTATTATTCAACAAAGAAATGTTCGTCTATGATTTGGAGAGCAACAATGATTGAGTCATTACCCGTGGTTAATTGAGCACACAAAAACAACACCAAACACCCCAAAAATAAGCTGTAGCATCTTTCAGAGACCCTTACCCCCCTACTATAGATTAAACTTTTAGTTTATAGAAATGCCATACAAACATAACGGGTTCGAGCCAACTATCTAACAGAGCAAAAATTCAAACAAAGAAAGCAATATAGAGATCGCAAACATCATTTCTTCTCCTTGGCAGGTTTGATTGGATTGTCTACAGGCTCTAACTTTGGGACCTTCATCTCCTTCATTTCCTTCTTCACAACCACAATTTCTGCCCTGCGCACAATTTCTTGCTCCCTAAGAAAATCATTTAATTCTTCTTAGACTATATGAGGTTTATTCCTCTACTCCTCATTGTTCGACTGCACACTCCACATGATGAACATGCTAACAATCACTTTTTTACCTTTAATATGCAACCAATCTCCACAGCGTGCACAAAAACCTTTGCCTGGAATTGTCGTAGCCAACAGAGGTTCCATGTCAAACAACCATTCCTTTCTTACACACTCATTCATAAGCACTCTACGTCCTCCCTTGTTCCCAATTCCATACTCCAACTGAAGAACAAGGATGCATTATCCACAGTCACCGTATATTTGGCTCTGAATGCATTAATTCCTCACCTAAATTGGTTCTTTCATCTTGAATACACTTCTCAGTCTCTTCTCCTTTATCCATGAAGGATAGTTGTTTCTTCTACATGAGGAGGGTGAAGCCTGCCTCCATTATCAAACTCACACACCATCTCATGCTTCACCACTTTCCGTGCATTCACCACCTCACCACCACCTACAAATTAAATTCTCGGCTCAAGACATGATTTGGAGGACAAAGTTTATGTTTTTTATCAAAATCATTTACACAATAGATGGCACTTCAACTTGTCGCACACATGATGCCTACCTACCATTAATAGTGTACGACAAATCAGGTTACTCGGGGCTTAAATTTTTGATGTAATAGTCTAACCAATTAAACTAACTTATAAAAATAAGTACATATGAATCAAGAAATATTAAGTATGGGAGGAATTAAAGTCACACCTTGAGTCAAAGGAAATTTAGTGTAATGGAAAAGTTCATGTTGTAGGCACTTAGATGATGTTGAGCTCAAATCTTCTACAATACAAAAAAAGTCACTCCTCAAAAGTCATACGGGCCTAGCCCAAAATGTAGCAACCAGAATAACATATGGCATTGCCCAAAAACATAAGCCAAATTTTAAAATCCATCCAAACATCTTTCGCCACCTCTGCATTAAATCTCACTACCATTTTTGAAAGCATGTCCACCAACTCATTACCATTTCTTAATACGTTCAAAATTTTAATTTCATTATATTTTTTAAAAAAGTTTGTAAATTAATTTTATATATTTGTCAATATGTTAGGTCAAGGCTTCACAATAATCATCGAACCCCCCTTAAAAATAACTTCATTAATTCTAATTTCTTTGCCATGACAATTACGAGCAATGTTGGATGCGTCTTAGCTTTGTTATTTGTTCTATCACAAAGTTTCTCAATGCTCATTGCCACTATACTCCCTAAATTATCTCTTGCTACAAAATGTAGCCCCTAGGCACTAAGGTCCTTTAACAAGCTAGAGATAAATTTTCATTCCTCCAATTAAATAACTTATCTTTACATTTGTTTCCCACATTTTATCAAGAGAAACCCCAACACCAAAGGTGAGATATTCAGTTAATCATTGTATTAATTTTCCTATACTCTTTAGGAATCCTTTAAGATATAGAGTCATCTTGAGACATCAACAATTCAATCTTGTTATGAGATAGTTTAGAACTAGAGATAGAAAAATACAAATTAATAATGTCCATAGTATTATATAATTTAACTTTAGAATTTTGTACAAACAACATACTGTGTCATTAAAAAAATGAGAGTTGATAATAAAATCATTTTGAGGAATATAAATTCCTTTAATAAGATTCAATTGGTTAGCTTTTTAATGGAGATAACTCAAGGCATCAATTTTGGGAACATATAGAAAGGGAGATAAAGGACATCCCTACCTAATGGAGTGTTGTAGTTCAAATAAAGATATAAAACTATATTAATAACAAAGTGAGAAACGACATATTTGAACAAAAACAAGTGGACATGATTTTTAATTTTAGAACCAAAATCCAATGTTGAAAGTATTTTAAGAATGAAACTCCAACAAATTTTATCATAAGGTTTATCATGTAGTTGTTAATCCAAATAATAGAGTTTGATACTTAGCTGCATTTTAGTATTTTTAAATTTAAACTTCTATAAGGATTTTTTTTCCGTTTGATGAAACAAATCTATTCTAGCGATTGATCTGGGGTTTTAACAACTGCCATCAAAATCCACGTCCAAAGTTCTAAGGAAAAGTTTGGGCTACGAAGTTTTTCTTTGCTTCCAGCATTTGAGAATTATATATAATTACCAAACTCTGATTCTTCAAAGAAGATTAGAGGCTTAAGAATATTATACTTCAAGACTATGAGTATGTCTTTAGATTTAGATTCTGGACACACCTTTTTTTCCAAGAAGACATGTGACTAATCCATCTGTATTTTTTCTCATAAGTTTTTGCAAAAACATCTACTTAGCAACATGTCATAACTAGCAATGATATCTACCACAGGATGGTCAATTTGAACCTTTTTGGGTGGGGTGCAAGAGAAACCTGAGCATCTTTGATTTACTCAACCAAGGCACCTTCTTGGAAGTAGCATTTTCCAAATGTTCTTATCAAAGATACTCCTAGAGATTTGTATATCTTGGCAAACATCACATTATCTAAAGCTCCTGAGTCTATTATACAATTATTCAATCTATGACCATTGATTTGTATAAAGACATAAAATGGATTCATTTTTTTGTCATAAGAATTGGATGCAAGGTCTTTGTTTCTTAAAGATAAACTAAACGACTTTTCATTATTAATAGTTTAGTCATCAAAAACTAGATTGGCTTCAACAGGTTCAAACTTCACAAATTTTATCAAGTTGACAAGTCCAATAGGATTCAATTTTAGGTGTTTAGTAGGAGAAATTTGAATATTAGAGATTTTACAAAAATAAAAAATATCAAAAGGATGGGTAATCGTTTTTGAAGATTGAGAATCCTATTTTTTTGAGAGAAACATCTAAAGATTTTTGGGATCTAGAAGGGTGATCACACAATAGTGGGTTACACTTTTTCGGAGGAAGAAATTCCTCACGAATCTGCGAGGTGGGAGGATTTAGTCAGTACTTTCGATAGAAAGTACCTGATTGTTTCGATCCAAACATTAATAGTTTCGATCGAAACTACCTTTTTTGCTTAGTTTCTATCGAAACTAACCTAGTTTCGATCGAAACTAATTTAGTTTTGATTGAAACTAATTTAGCAAAGATTTTAGTGGGATTTTGACCCATATTCATGTTAAATGAAGAAAGTACTTTCGATCGAAACTAATTAGTTTTGATCGAAAGTACTTTCTATCGAAACCCCCAAAATTGAGGCTATTTGCAAAGGCTAACAAAAATCTACAGTTTTCATGGCTTCGGGGCTCAAGCGCGGGGCTCAAATGAAATAATAGGGACACCTCCTTTTGCATCACACAAGTACTCTGAATGAGCTTTCTAACGAATATAGATTTGACAAATTTTGAATTAATTAGGTCTATATTTTTTGACGTGCATCAGATGTAGGTTTTTTATCAAATATAAACTTCCAGGTTTGACGTTCAATGAAAAATAGTAGAAAATAGAAATTTTTTTTTGAAAAATAACAGTGCCCTCTGGTTTTGAGTCTTCTTTCTATCAAAAAAAAAAATTGAATTTCGATAAATACACAAGTTATTAGTTACGCAGTCAAGGTATGTCAAAATTATAGTTGACTCTACTTCAAATGTTCATACAATATGCAACAATCATGATAATGTCATCAAACCAATTGCATGCCCTCCATATGGATGTTACAAAATCAAATTCAAAAGAAGCACATTGATATCTATCTTAGAAAAAAAGTTATGTTGTATGAAGTCATTGTACCTTTTTGAAAAAGACGTTTTCAACAACAAAGCAGTTTTAGTGGGAGAAAAAAAAACCATTAAAATCAATTCAAAAAAAAATTAAAAATATATATTTAAAATCTAGACATAAAATCCTAAAAGACTCTAGTTTACTTCGTCTTCCGATTTCAAATAGTTTAATGACAATATGCATCCGAATGTGAAAGTTTTTCTCAAAATGTAGAGTTCAATGTCCGTTTAGGCAAAAAAGTGTAACCCACTATTGTGGTATCACCTAGAAGTCTACAATATTAAAGATAGGAGAAATAAAGAGTGTAGGGGGAAGAGAGATCTCATATGCATTTGCACACATTTTGTGTAGGACTGGATATGGTCTGATTTTCTTCATATGAAGATTGGTGTGTCTTCCCTTAGGAAGTATTTTTGGTCTTAGATAAGCCCATACTTTATCCCCTATTTGAAAATGAACTTCCCTTCTCCTCTTATCTACATTTGTCTTGTACTTTAGAGTGGTGTGTTCTAGTTTTTGTTTCACTTCCTTATGCACTTGTGAAATGAATTAAGAAAAGTCTTCTCCTTGGTAAATGAATTTGAAATCAAAAGGTAGATCAGAAAGGTCTAATGGTCCTTTAGGATGCACTCCATAGACTATTTGGAAAGGAGTCTTTCCAATAGATCTATTGATGGAGTCATTAAATGCAAATTCTGCTTGGGGAAAGATGACATCCCAACCTTGTGAGTGCTTCTTGGTAAGACATCTTAATAGATTTCCCAAGGATCTATTTACTACTTCTGTTTGGCCGTTTGTTTGGGGATGATATGATGAACTATATGTCAGATTTGTACCCAATTTCTTGTGGTGTGTCCTCCAAAAGTGTCATTGGAACTTAACATCCGTGTCTGAAACTATAGTCTTTGGGAGTTGATGAAGTCTAACAACTTCCTTGAAAAAGAGTTGTGCAATGTGAGAAGCATCATTAGTGATCTTTCAAGGGACAAAGTGTGCCATCTTGCTCAATTTGTCCACAATGACAAAAATACTGTCAAATCCCTACTTGGTTCTTGACAAACCTGTAATGCCCCGCCAGAGAACCCAAGAGAACTTAACCTAAACACGACACTAAGTTCACGGAATAATTTTTTTTTTTTAAATGTTTACAAACAATATTAATAGCAATGCGGAAGCAACATAATGAAGTACATGACATACATGAAATACAACTCATACATGATTAACATTCCTCGAGGGTTCCTTGACGTAGAATTACTTAAACAATTAATCTACGAATACAAATATAAGAACTGACATAAAGGTTACATAATCTGAAACCAATAACACACATCTCATAATAATGATTACATATACAACTGATACCATAAGGTACACCACCTAATCAACATCCACTGCACAAGTCGCAAGGTATGTAATAATACATAATAACCAATACAATGCATCCTACAAGGATGATAACCAATATAAAAATATGGAATAAATATACATCTCAAGTAACTGAATAAGTCTCCAAAAGACTATGAAGATGAAACTGCAACAAGGAACATCCAAGCCTGAAGAAGAATCTGTCAGAATCTCAATGGTAATAAGAATCACTACCACCCGACTATGTGGAACCAAAGGTCCACTCCCACCGTGCTGAGGAGATAGTAACAGGCCCATCTCATGGGGTATACAACAAGAACACAAAACCAAGGTATACATGACCTCATACTTCAATGCAAAGGAAGATCCTAGAAGCACTCTAATCCCAAAACAAGGAACACTAAACAACACCAGAAGTAACTGACACACGTAGGATAAC
>MU224851.1:262917-277724 GCA_018584345.1 Thuja plicata | reverse complement strand
ACATAATTCTTTTATTTTCAATTCCACTTAAAGCATGCAAAACTCAACTTAGGAATATAAAAGCAAAGTGTTAAATTGAAAATGCATGAGAGATAATTTCAATTAACTTAATCAATTAACCATGCAACTAAATATTTAATTAAGCATAAAGGCTCATTTACTCTAATATTTAATTAATTATTCAATTAAACATTAATATTTCATAATTGCACTTTAATTAAACTTTCAATTAAACATAGGTATTTAATTTAATTTTTAATTAATTAAATACCCTATATTTAATAATTAATTGCAATAATATTCAATTAAATAAATAACACGATTTAACACCCACATAATCACATCAAGCACCTGAAACTGAAAACAAGCGAAATCAAACATGATCAAGGAAAGGGGTACACGAATTCCTATCAACTATACGAATTCAGTCAGGGTAGTCAAGACAGATACTTGTCCACTAACTAGGACAATTAGGTTTAGGATAAGATTTGGACCTGAAAACTATCTCCCATCTCTTACCATTGAGATTAATGCGATAGGGCACGCTCACTCCTGCCAATTCAGGGAAGATGTAGCCCGGTACCTGCAATCCTGTCATCACAAAGATGAACATACATGCATATATCATATGACAAACAATGTTTGAGACTAGGTTATCGTGTGGATCTCGCCGAAGCAAGTAGCTACGACTCTGTCCCATACCATACCAAGCACATCAAATAGTAATGAAAACATACAGTGATTCACATGCATATAAATCTAAGGTCAGTATTGTCAGAAAACCATAATCAAAATGAAATCCTAACATATACATAATCATCACATAATAACCCTAAATCACATATACACAAATGATACAACATAATAATAATGGATCAATAGCATACTGAAATGTAACATATTAATATCATCTTGATTATCTGAATAAATCCACACATACATCCAAAATTCCTAAAAGAGTCTGGCATCCACGAACTGAAAAAGAAACATAAGAGGTGGGTATTACAAAACCCATGACAAATTCCATTGATATTGACTCCCATGGTCTAGAAGGTATTGGAAAGGGCTGATATAGTCCTTAGTTTGTAGTGACACCCTTATCTTGTTGGAAAATTGTACAAGACTGAACAAACTTCTTAACATCATGAATCATCTTGGGCCAATGGTAACTTCTTTTCACTAACTCTATGGTCTTGTCTATACCAAAATGACCACTCATACCTCCACAGTGTTTCTCCTTTATTATATTAGTCCTCATAGAACATTTTGGAATGCAAAGTTGGGCACCTTTAAACAAAAGTCCATCTTGTATCAAATATTCTATAAAATTAGTATGATATCTTTTAGAGACTAGTACAAACCTTGTAGGCTTCACCAAAATCTGAATCATTTGCATAGAGGTGTTTCAAGGATTCAATCCCCATTCTTGAAAACTGAACTTGTTCTACTAAAACCACTCTCCTACTGAGGGCATCTGCAACTTTGTTTGCTTTTCCTTTCTTGTGCTTTATTGTGAAGGTGTAGGAGTGTAATTGTTCCATCCATTTGATATGTTTCACACTAAGCTTTTCTTGTGAATTTAGAAAACTTAGAGCATGGTTTTCAGTGGAAAACAAATTCCTTAGGGAGGATGTAGTGCCTCCATTTCTTAAGATCTTGCACTACTGCATATAAATCAAGATCATAAGTAGAGTACCTCTTCTTAGCATCATTTAACTTTTCAGATAAGAAGGCTATAGCTTTCCCTTCTTGACTCAAAACAACACCAATTGCTAAGTTACTTGCATTCATTTCCACATTAAAGACCTTCTTAAAATCAGGTAAAGTTAGGATAGGATATTGTGCTACCCTATTTTTCAAGTATTGAAAAGCATCATCAACATTATTTGTCCAAAAAAATTTAGTTTTCCTACCTCCTTTAATTGTATCCAACATTGGGGCACACACATGACTGAAATTATTAATAAATTTTATATAGAATTTAGCAAGACCATGAAAAATTTTCACATCACCTTGGTTCTTAGTAGGTGGCCATTTCACAATTGCTTCTACTTTACTTGGATCCATTTTCAAAGTTCCCTTGGATATGAAAAATCCCAAAAAGGCGAGTTCCCTTTGCATGAATGTGCACTTCTCCAAATTGATTATCAACTTGTGATCATGAAGTCTTCTTAACACCCACTCCAAATGGTTTAAATGTTCCTCCCTACTACTACTAAAAATCAAAATGTCATCATGATAAATAAAAACAAATTTGCCAATAAAATCAAAGAAGATATCATTTATGAGCCTCGTGAATGTACTTAGTGCATTGCTTAGCCCAAATGGCATTACAAGCCATTCACATAAGCCTTTAGTGGTCTTAAAGGAAATCTTCCACTCATCTCTTGGCCTTATTCTGATTTGATGATAACCAGATTTAAGATCTATTTTTGAAAAATAAAAAGCATTTCCAAGTTGGTCTAATACGTCCTCTATCCTTGGGATAGGAAATATATATTTGATTGTGATCTTGTTTATGGCTCTACTATCCATGCAAAGCCTCCATTTCCCATCCTTTTTGGGTTCTAGGATTGATGGAACAACACATGGACTCAAACTCTTTTGTATCAATCCCTTTTCTAACATCTCCTTCATTTGTCTTGAGATCTCAACATTCTTATCAAGGGTTAACTTGTAGGGTGCCTTATTAGGTAGTGAAGCACCAGGCATGAGGTCTATTTGGTGAGTAATATCTCTCAAGAGTGGGAGGGTAGAGGGAAGTTCATTTTTGGTTACATCACTGTATTTATCCAGTAGTCCCTTGACTTCACTTGGAATAGTTCCTATCTTTTGAGATACTTCATTGTCTTTGGGTTTCAAGACCAACACATACCCTTCACTATCTGATTCCCTCAATGTTATTTTCATTTCCTTTCTACCAATGACTACAACAGTGGACTCTTTTGATTAGGTAATGGTTTCATAGTATAGGTGACTCCTTCCTTCACAATGGTGGAAGTATTTTTTCTACAGTTATGTGTGACATCCACATCATACTGCCAAGGCCTTCCTAACAAGAGGTGGCAAGCATCCATTTCAATGACATCACATATGACTTTGTCTTTATAGCCACCTAGGGATAATTCTACTAATGCTTGTTCTTTCTCTTTGGTGAGCCAAGATACATGACAAGGACAAGGATGGGGGACTTTATTCAAATTTAACTTTTGTATCATCTCCTTAGAAACCATGTTTTAAGTTGAACCAAAATCTATAAGAAAGTTACATACCTTTCCTTGGCACTTTATCTTTGTCTGGAATAAATTATTTCTTTGTGATGGATCCACAGTCTGTGGTACTTGCATAAATGTTTGTCTCATCAATAGACTTATACCTTCTTTAGGATCTAGATCTCTAGGATTGGAGTTGTCACTTTGTGTGTCTTCATGGATTAGTTGTGCTCTCCTTTCTCCCTGAATATTATACCCTTTCTCAGGACATCTTCCAGCATGGTGTCCTAGTTGATTGCAGTGGTAACATCTCAAGGGACCATTCCCTCTTCCTTTTCCAAAGGGTCTCCTACTTCTAAAATTTCCTCTTGTATTGGTCTCACTTCTTTCTGATTGGTTTTGATCAAACGGTCTACTGTTGTTGCTTGACTATCCCCTACTCCATGAATTGCTTCTTCCTCTAAATTTTTTATTGAAGTTATTGTTGTTTCCCCTGCCCTTATTCCCTTGGTCTTGTTTTCTCTTGAACTTCTCCTCTACCTTCAATTCTAGTTGAAAACATTGTTGTATTGTTGTAGGACTGGTTAGACTCAATTCATCTTGGATTGAGATCTTCAAACCTTGCATATATCTTGCAAGCTTTACACACTCTGGCTCTATCATATTGGTCTTCATGACAAACCTTTGAAATTATTCAGTATATGATGAGACATTCATTTATTTTTGTCTCAAACTCATCCTCCTTTTATGGAGTTGGACGTCTTAGTCCTCAGGGACATATGCTTCCCTAATTTTTCTCACCATCTTCTTCCAAGTGGTGATTTGTTGCTTTTCACTCTTCACCCTATCATCTTGAGTGAAGTTCCACGATGTAAGTGCAGAGACCTTGAGTCTTGACTTGGCAATCTTTATCCTCTAATTCTCAAGGATATCTTCACAATCAAACAAACTTGAGAGGGCATCCACCCACTCCATAGCAGCATCAGGGTCCATATTCCCATCATAGGTGGGAAAGTCAAGCTTAGAGTCCATGGTCCTCCTCTCCATGGATTGGGAAAGAAAGAGCAATATCCTACATTAGCTGTACTGTTGTTTCATATGAGGTTAAATACACTAACATTGAGAAAGCTTGCCTTGCAGTTGTGTTTGCTTCCCAAAAGTTGTGACATTACATGCTTGCAGACACTATACACCTCATAGAAAAAATAGATCCACTCAAGTATTTTCTAGGTAAGGATTCCTTCATAGGTAGGCTTGCTAAATGGATGATGATACTTTCAGAATTCAACATAGAGTACATTGAGTGTAAATAAATCAAAGGACAAGCCATAGTAGATCAATTGGCTGACTTCCCAATACAAGATAATGCACCTATTCAAGTTGAATTCCCAGATGAGCACCTCATGTATATGACTGAAAGAACATGGAAGATGTTTTTTGATGGATCCTTTATGCAAAATGGTTCAGGAGCTGGTGTGTTGTTTGTTTCTCCTCATGGGTACACGATTCCTAAGTCTTACAAGTTATTATTCCCATGTACAAACAACATTGCTAAGTATGAAGCTTTAACAAATGGACTTAAGATGGACATAGAATGGAGAATCATAGAGTTACACATCTATGGGGATTCACAGCTGATAATCAACCAAGTTAATGATGAATATCAAACAAAACATGAGAAAATGGCACCTTACAAGCAAATGGTTGATTCCTTGAAATGATACTTCACATTTGTCATGTTTCAGCAAATCCCTAGAAAAGAAAACAAAGCAGTTGATGCTATGGCTACACTTGCTTCACTCCTTCAGTTAGAGCAACATGGATCCAGATTTGAATTTTTGGTGGAAGATCTACATCACCCTATCTATGACTCCCAAGAAATATATGTCATTTGTACCCTTGTTAGTCATGATTCATCCTGTTATGGTGCCATTTACTCATACCTTCATGATGATATTATACCTGAAACCTTTAACCGATCTAAATGCCAAAACTTTACCCAAAATTCCTCTCTCCATTCCCTTGTCTCTAGTGATTTGTATAGGAGGGGTTTAGATGGAACACTTCTTAGATGCTTAGAAAAGGAAGAGTCTGACCAAGAATTAGTTGACATCAAAAGCACATGTCCAAAGCCTTCAACAAAAAGGTTCACCCTAGAGAATTCCAAGTGGGAGATCTTTTCCTACGTGAAAATCCTAAGAATCAACAACATAGAGATCAAAAGGGCAAATTTGAACCTAATTGGCTTGGACCTTACATCATTACAAAGTTTTTTGGGTCAGGTGATTTTTTACTATCTATAGCAGAGGGAGAGTAGCTCCCTAATCCTATCAATGTCTTACACCTGAAGAAGTTCTATCTATGATGCCCATTCTATCTGGGGGCATCCTTTGTACAAATTATTGATCCTGAAAAAATCCAAAGAAATGATATATTGTAAAAAATTCTAAAAATTAGAAAATGTCCTGAAAAAATGATCATCTTAGTGAAAACCTAGCAATGGGCGCTTTGATGTATCTCCAAAAAAAATTATATATTACAAAAATACAAAAAAATAAAAAATTCAAAAATTCAAAAAAATAGAAAAAGTGCCTTGGTGAAAACCTGGAAACAAGTGCCTTGGTAGCAAAAAAATTACAATAAAATCCAAGTGGTGAAAACCTGGAAATAGGTGCTACTTGAGGCCTTTGCACCCCTATTTCTTAGCACGAGACCTCAACACTTAGCCTTTCTCCATCATGCGTTGTCCTTGTTGCCTCTGTCTGAAATTGGTCTTTGTCTTTGTCTATGGGGCATAACTGTGTTAGCCTTGGTCTCTTGGATGCGTTAGTCTTTAGGACACCTCGCTAATGGTATTTTTGAACACCACTCCAACTGTGTTTTTCAACACAACCCCTAACATTGAGTGTTTTTCAACACTTATCGGTTTGGTCTTACCCAGTTTTGTCATGTGATCTTACCTGCTTGCAAGCATTCGATCCTTATCCTTAGAACTCAGTATCAGTTAACACAAATTTTTAAACACAACACTTAATGCTTGAGCCATGTCATGATATTTTCTTTGTGTGCTGACTATTATTGATTTTTGTTGAGTGTCCTTGTCTAATAAGTCTCTCCGGGATACATAGCTAGAGGACTTGGGGCATGGGGCATGTTTTTAGTTTCTTTCTTCTTGTGGGTGTGGTCTTGAAACTCTTGAGTATCTCTTTTTGTTCCCTTGACACACTTAGGAGATTTGAGGCATCATCCTTGACTATTTTTGTACAACCATTCTTTTGGTCATCCTGGCATCTATGCCTTGATGTGAGCGTGGTTTTTCTACATTAAATTGGGTAAGCTAACATTGAAGTCATCTTGACCTTTATGTCTTTGATTCTTATGTTAGAATATTTCCACATTCCACTCCTGATATAAATCACATTAATATCTTCATAGTTGCACTTGTGACTAGTGATGATTGTGTGATTTTTTGATGTTCGTTAATAATGGCCCAGTGATGAAAATAAGTTCCTTAACATTCTCTAATGAATGATGAACACAAAGTCCTATGTTATAGTTTCCCTATTGCAAGTACACCTTTGCATTTTCATGTAGCTTGCATTGTTAGACCCCATGTTAGTTTGTATTTTTAGGCTGCATTATGAGTTTGCGAGGGTTTTCCTTAATCTTTCTTGTGGACTTTTAATCAACTGTGGTCATGTTTGATCTTCATTTCGTTATCTTCTTTCATGATCTCAATCAAAATTTTCTATCTTAAACAGTTGATTGATTTTGGGGAATTCTCTTTCTTAAGGCAAATTCTCTTTCTTCTCTCCATTTCTTTCCACCTCTTCTAAACTTCTATCTTCCATTCGCTTTCACCCTTCTTTTCTTCTAATTCAACCTTGGGGCATAATCTTTCGTACTTGATGATGTACCTTGGTTTTGTGATCCTTATATCTTTCATCTTACATCAAGAACCTTATCTTTAGTTCAATTTTATCAAATTTAGCAATTTTTTGTTTCTCCTCTATCTTATTTTGATTTTGATCATGAGGGGGCAGTACCTATCAAAATTCAATCCTTGATTCAGCTTTATCAATCCTATCAATTGATCTGCTTGGGGAAACCTTTCTTGATATTCTTATCTTGGACATGTCAATTACCTATTTATAGGGGTGTTGACCTTGTCTTTTTCAATCAGCTTATCTTTGTCCTAATGTGTTCCTGTCCGTCGATCACATGTCTACGTTGTTTTGTGATCCCAAATCGATCTCGCACTTCAACTACATTCTTTGACTACATGTGTTCCCATAAAGATCACACATTAGTCAAAGAGGGGAAAATGTATGCACCCTAAAATGGTTGCCTAGACTATGGGCTCTCATTCTTCAATTTATCAAAAGATGGAATCAATTTATCAATTTCTTGAATCAATGCCTTGCAACATTTTCAATTCAAATCAATTTCCTTGATCAAATCATAATTAATTCAATTATTTCAATATTTCCTAAGGTTTGATCATTTCATCAATAATTTTATTTAATTAAAAGAAAACACCCCTTTTAATTAAATAAAATGATCTTATTTATTTAAAAGAAAATCCCTTTTTATTAAATAATCTTATCTTATTTAATTAAAAGAAAATCTCTCTTTTAATTAAATAATCTTATCTTATTTAATTAAAATCTCTTTTTTTAATTAAATAATCTTATTTAATTAAAATAAAATCCCTATTTTAATTAAATAAATAAAATCCCCACTTAAAGCTCTCTTTTTGATGAAAAAAAGGAAATAAATCAAATAAAAAATAAATAAAACTCTTTTTTCTCCACACATATTCCTTAGTGGTGGGATTTTTTCCTCTTACTTGCCTTTTTTAGGGATTTATCCCACATTGCTCTTGAGGATGCATTCCTCTCCACACTTTCCTTTATAAGGAGCCCTCTCCTTCTCATTTAGAGACTAGATATAGAATTTTTATGTTATTGTTATGCTGCAGGTTTGGAGAGCAACTTTGGAGGAGAGTTTGAGAATTTGAGCTTGAACTATGCAACTTATCTTTTTCTTGTCTTCTTCTCTCATGCATCAATGAAAATCCATTTAGAGTAGATTCATGTTAATTTAGATGCATATGTCTTTCATAGATTAGTTTACATATTTCCTTTCATGCATTGTTATCATATAGATTAGTTTGCATATTTCCTTTCATGCATTGTTATGATATAGATTAATTTGCTTCATGCATTGTTATCATATAGAGTAGTTTTGCATTTTTATTTGTAATGTATATTTGATGATCATGGAGACTAGAATTCTTGCTCTTCCTCTTTGAATCTCTCATTTCATGGTGTACTTGCATGGGCATAACTAGGTCTAAACTGAGGGCCTCCAGTGCAAACCCTTGCACTCCATGAATAGGGAGCTATGAGTCACCATTTGAGACCTCATTCTTGATAAATCTTGAATATAATGACTCATAAAAGTGTGACTACTTTTTTAGCACACAACAACCTCTTATCTATAGTAACTTCTTCTTCCTGCTTAAGGGGTTCTTCCTCACTCCCTTTCTCAACATCCTTAGAGTTACCACCAACCTTCCTATGAAGCTCTTCCATAAGCCTTTCCACTTCTTGCATCACCCGCTGTATCTCTGTGTCCCTTTATGCAACCTTCCTTTGTCTTTTTTCCCTCAAGTACCTCACAATATGTACATTGGTCATCCTCGAAGACAACCCTCCTTCTTCATCTCCTAACATGGTGGTGAGAAAATCTCTGACCTAAGGATCTTAGGTGCTCTGATACCACTTGATGCAAGTGTCAAGGGTATGATGATCCAATCACTAAATTCCTTAACTCTCTATGAAGAGTAGAAACCCCTGACTCTCACACCTTTACAAATTGGTATAAAACATGACCACAATACCCCCCATGAACCTATGAGTTGCAGATAATAGAGATGGGTTTGTTATGGAGAGATTCACTAGGGTTCAAGCCACTAGTCTTAGTGCAAAAATGGCTACAGGGATTACAATCCCACACAATGGCCAATGGTGATCTTAGACATCATGGAGGAATCAAAATGGATTTGGTCCATTCACACAATCAAACTGATTTTGGCCTTTGAAGGCATTTGCTAAATTGTTCAGTCAAATGCTAGTAGCCCTGTCCAGGTAGTACAGTCAAGATAACTTTGGAAAGTCCCAAAAGACTTAGGGATTGAATAATATATTCAAATACCCTTTACAAAGGTACATCTAAACCAAGAGTACCAAGGTTTGAGGGATCATAATAGAGACTGTGTTGAAGAATTTCATACTGGACCAGAGGGCTAATTAGGCCTCCATTAAAGAAAGAAGTAATAGAGAATGAGAGTGTTTCCTTCTAAAACCAATTAGAACACTTAGGTACTTAAAAAAAAACATCAAATCCATAATTAGGGCCCTTGGTTCTCGGTTCTCTAGAAGTTATACACTACTGTGTATATTCAGATTTGGTGCATACATGGAGATATACACCTAGGGCTCAATCATAAGGCCATCTCCCTGCATCAACATAAAATTACTTGCAAAATCTTCAAAGTAATATTACAAGGAATCTTTCCACTAGAGATTACCCAATTCCCATGGTGGAAACGCTGAACAAATTTGAAAAACAATGTGAAACTCTTAAAAATGAATGAAAACCAGAGTTGCAGAGACAAAAATCATGATAAATGGAGTTATAGGTAAGATCTCTTCACCAAACCAATCGCATTCGAAGGCTAAGACATAGGGGAATCTAACCAAGTTGGTTTTATGTAGATTTGAAGCCGTACATGTCCATACAATCCTCTATAACAATAAAAATGTAGGAAAATGGTTTATTTTATTGATTCAAGAGTCAAAATTACATCATGTGGTTTTACACCCACTTGAAAGGGATATGAAGAACATCCCCAACATTTTACAACATTTTTAAAACCTCTTAGCCATTAGGGAAAGAGTTACAAACAAATTTTTGAAAAGTTGCTAATATTAAGCAAAGTTGTAATTAACTAATTTTTGCAATTTTGCAACTAATGAGCAACATGACTCATATGAAAACCTAAGTCCCTAAAAGGAACCTTCTTTATTAGAAAACCATCCTAAGATAATAACCTATCCTAGAAACAAACACTTATTGGATCCCATGACCATAGTGTACCAAGTGGCTTATAAGTGCCCAAACTTGGAACTAGGTCTCACAAGTGGATCTCAATGATTGACTAACTCTAAAACCTTGAACTACAAGATGTCTTGGATCCCTGTGGGCCAAGAGTGTACTGAAAACATCAAGGTTGAAAGATGTCTGCAATCTTCATGTGAATTCATGTGCTAGGAGGTGCTTTTGCACCATAATAATAGCCATTTGCACATTCTATCTTGTACCACTGATAAACTAAGTAGGTATTTTAGGGGCTCATGATCTATACAAAATGTGAATTGGGTGGATACTAGATCACATTAGAATATGTGTAAGGCATATACCATCACTCGTTCCTTCTACTTTACGGTATCATAGGTCCTTTTTAAAAGTGTATAAATATTTGCTTTTGATATTGATACAAAAGTCCCATTTATTTTTAAATACATGCTCATGATAGATTCATATGGACATCGAAGTGGGGGGAAAGTAATAGGGAAAATGTAATATCCATACATTTCCATTTAATTTTGTGTCCACCTTGGTAGAATGTCCTCAATACAATAACATACAAACAAGTGACATACTCATGCTAGGTTTGACTCATAGCTTGATACCTCTATACCTTACTCACTAGGCTATTTACATAAATTTCTTTACACCATTTACTCACCATTATCATACCTTCATTTGTACTCATTTTAATACATTCACACCCTATCTCAAAACTATCTTTTAATCCCCATGATTCATTTTGGAGTTGCTTGAGATTTAAATTTAGTCAATGCACTCAAAATTTAAAATTTTAATTTTAAAAATCTAACTTTTGCACCCATTTTCCTACTCATTATGAGGTAATTAACACAATTTATGTCACATGTTTCTATGTCATGGTATTTAATGATTTATAATGTGGGATTTCAATTCATCTACAAGATTTAGATTAGAAAGAACATCTAAAGCATACTTTGATTTTTTAAAGGATAACAAAATTGCATTTGCATGTATTGGCCATATGCTTTTTGGTGAATTTTATTTTTAATATTCCTCATCATCATTAATCTAACCCACCAAAGGGGTTGAACTACAATAAAATAATCATCTTTTGGGTAGGCGTTCTCTCCAATGGTGTCCTTAAACATGCTATATTGACACATTGAGCTATTGGGAAAGAAAATGTATGTTTTCTAAAGCACATTTTGTCAAATTATTGCTACACATTACAACTCAACTTAAGATGTAAGATTGAGTCCATATTATTCCTCATCAACCTCAAGATAATTTGGATTGAACCATAATTTTTTTTAGATAATATACACACACATTTATTAAATTGAAACTATTGTTTTTTAGATAATTGTAAATAAATTCAACATGACATCAACATTTTATATCACTAATTCTAAAAGTAAATATCTCTATTCTATAGATTTATCATCTCCCATCCTAATTCCTACCCCTCTTTATACTATCCTTCCTCGGTTGGTTAAATGTGCATTCTGCAGTTGAGTGGTGGCAATTGGTCAAAAGCCATAACAATGCTGAAATTTCATCTAAAATAATCTCTAAGTCATCATGCATGTGTCATGGCACTCTCTTCCTACATAACTGCTTCACAATGTGCATTCTATCTTGACCACAACGTAGTGTCTAAAAAGTCACCATAATATTTCCCAATAGGTCTCTCATGTCTTCATCTTTCCTCAGCTTTGATTGAGGTATAATTCCTGCCACATATGCCTCACCACTATACAAGTCATATTATTTGAGGGCTTCCTCCAACGTATTCCCTGGAAGGAATTATTTGTGAACATAAGGCTCTGTAATTTGTCTTATATCACTTCTAGACTGCAACAAGTCTTGCATTGTGATAGATAAATAGATATTACTTGCGATGAATATATGCATCACAACTCTCCTTGTATAATGCCTCCCCTAACGAATTCAATGATCGCACCTTGAACAATATTGCACTGTGTATTTTGAAACCACTCCATGGATTAGTCTTCTGTTATATAGTCATCTCTAGGTTCTTCACCTTCACAAATAGGGATTCTCATTCGGTAATTTCTTGGCTTGAACGAGTCCATGCTTCTGCAGAAGCATGCTATGTAGAAATTCAAACAATTACTACTACACAATCAGGACAATAAAAGAAGCAGTTAATATTTCTAATGCTACAACATCCACATTAATGTTTCTACATACCCTCAAGAAGGTTACAACACAATATGAAATATTTCAACACCAAAAAATAGAACTTCCAAGATATAATCACTATCTGCACAAACAGAGTATAAAAAAGCAAGAAAACTATTACAAATTGCTTCGAAAAGTAATTCAGAACAACCTATCAAAGATTACAACCAACAATGCATTAAAAATTAGCAGCTATAGTTTCAAACACACATATTAACATACGAGTTGTACATCTATAGAGAATTGCCACCAATGATTGAAGGAAGACCTAACTCGATATTAACTTAGGATTGCTACACCTATTCAAAACTATAATTGGAATATATGACTAACATGGAACTATAATTGGAATGCATTTAAGATTCTTTTTTCCAATTTCTTGCAACATTAATGTTTCCCAAATTTTAAATTATCATTTTCAATTACACATATATGACCAAAGACGTCTGGACAATTATTAACTAATAGAATGTTCAAAGAATCATACAAGAAAGAAAGCCAAAATAAAATAGAAATGACACTAGACAAAAGTATGAACTAAGATTTTTACAAACTAATTTAGGGTTTTTAAAGCCGAAATAGAAAAAAACTCTACAACCCAGCTCACAGTCCCACAAAATGAAAATCAAGCAAATTTTGGTCAATGCTACATACCCATTTTTTGCAACTCGTCACTTTCTTCTCTTAGCTCCTCCACAATAGCCTACTATTTTGACTCACCAAAAAATCTATTATTCACATGACACAACCTTTAAATTATAATCAATTATTTTTCTATGCAAAATACAACAACATTTAAGCAACTAAAAATTGTCCCATGAATGATGCTCTAGATGTCACAACTTAGGGTCTTTGCATGACCTCTTTTCTACAGACTCAAGGGTTTTGACATTTTGCTACTTTTGGCACTTCGTGGCCAAAACCCTATTTTTCCACACACCAACACCAAATATAAGTGCCAATATACTACAGATGGTTCCAAGGAAAAAAATAGAGCAATATTTTCAACATACCCACGATGTTGTGAGTCAAAATATTCTGCAAACACTTGTGCAAAATATTATTCCACTTCACGGCCAAAACACTACTTAGTCACACACAAATACCAAACATAAGTGCCAAAAACACAATTACAGGGCGAAAAACACAACCAAAATCTCAAAATACCTGGGATGTTGCAAGTTGAAATATTTTGCAAATGACTGTAGAAATCTTACTCTGTTTTTCTATGAAAATTCTATTTATTCATGGAGTGATACCAAATATAAGCACCAATATTCTTATCTAGGGCAGAAAACACTGCAAGATATTCAGCCTACCTCCAATGTTGCAAGTGAAAATCTTCTACAAATCACCTTCCCTCGCTTGATTAGACTATCAAAATACTAAAGCTCCCAGATCTGCAAATCTCCCAACTCTACAAAAATGGAAGAAATCTCCGATTGCCAGAGCGATAACCCAAGCTGCCATAAAAAAACCACAAATGCCAAAATTTCAAATTAATGCCTAGAACCGTGAATTTTATGTGACATTTTCTGTTGACACATCGTCGTTGAACTGCGACTATTATGTGACATTATTTGTTGACATGTCATCATTGTGGTCATGTAAGATGTCGCTTAATAAACCACAGTTAGTGGGTCTAGTTACTAATGTTTTGTTCGTCAATCCGGTTAATGGTGACGGCTTACTCCTGGCGGTTATGACTCTCGCTGGCCTGATTTTCATCATGGTGTCACCAAATGATTAGAGACCCTCCATCAAACATAATAACAACACATTTACACATGTCTAATGCGACTAACGATACTTTGGTACACTTTTTAACATCCAAGTATGAGACACATAGCACGGATGATTTGTCTAGAGCTTAGCTTCTGCCCATGTTTACTACGCCAGTTGTAGGATAAAGTTCCTTTTTTATGGTAGATGTTGTTGGAATAATGATATATTTGTCATCAGTGAATGCACTTAGTGAAAACACTTATTCGGTTTTGAATGCTTACCGAGCTTATCACTCAGTCCACAGCCTATACCGAGCATTCAGTAAAGCTCACCGATCAAACAGTTCAAACCGAGCAGTAAGGCAGTCACCAAGCATATGAGAAGAATAGCAGTTACCGAGAAGATGGTAGTCACCGAGTCATCAGTTGAAGATAACCGAGAAGTCAGTTACTACCGAGTCACCAGTGGTTACCGAGTGACAATGTATTTACCGAGTCACCACAGCTACCGAGTTCCAAGCTACACTTC